>LWMJ02000391.1:0-41633 GCA_001693035.2 Taenia asiatica | reverse complement strand
GGATAGTGGTCATAGTCCCATGATCATTTTGGACTTTGTCAGATTACTGTTAACCAGGGATATTTTCAATGTCAGTTGAAAACGAAGAAAGGCTACTTCCTAACATCACCGATATGTTTAAAATTCATTGATTGCAACAATGAGCTAGTTGAAAACACGTGAACCACCACATACGCAACAAAACCGACTATTGCCTAATTGAAACTGGTAGCAAAATTTGCATTCCACCCTCAAAGCTAAAATTTTTGAATGCGATAATTAACTACCATCAGGGAAGCGCTAATATATAGAATGTGACTTCGCACGAAGTTGGCACTTAACTAGCTTCTTTTCTGGTACAAACAAGAAAAATTCGATGTGTACCATGTAAAAATAAGTAGTGTGCTGCAAATTAGGAAAATTTTGAAAGCATTGTTGCGAACATTATGCTTGTTACTGGTTAGGAGCTATGGGTAGATTCGATTGTATTCGTTGTGTCGACTGTCTGTTTGAGTCACACAAGTGGCTTATTCTGCCGAAGTTTTAATTTAAATTTACTTTTGCCAAAAGCTGCAAATTTAATGAAAGAGCATACTCCCTCTCCAAAGGAAGGGCCTTTCCTGTATGGGTCGTCCTTTACTGATTATAAAGGCGGATCAAATTAACGTTGCAGACGGATATATAAATGAAGAGTTAGGCAAAGGAGACGCTTGCGTGTGCCGGGAGTCGAACCCGGATCGACTGCTTGGAAGGCAGCCATGATAACCGCTACACCACACACGCGCGCCGTGCGACGTCTAAAAAGACTTACACAAATTGCATCCGTTCTCGCAACTGCTGCTTTTGACCGGCATCTTATTTTATCCTTTAGGACAACGAAAGGTTGTTTTGGCTAGCTATGCACCGTATCTTTGTACTTGCTATGCACCACCCTGTCGGTCTACCAAAATCCAGCATCCTTTCTTCTGCGCTTCCACATTCTTGCCACTAGGATGCAGACCACAGATTGTTTAACGCTTTATCAGCTGATCGACATGCAACGAGGCATCGTGTCCATGGTAAGATAGATCTTGCTGCCTTTAATGCCACAATAACTGTGGCTATTTGGTACCTTGTTTTCCTAAATGGCAGTTCTAAACCAGGTGAACTGAATGCATCAAAATCGTCCTACTCGCCTCACCGTACAACTTCTAAATTGATGGGTAATTTACGTGAATTCTGGTACCTAGGTGGGTACGTGTTTTATGTCAGTGGTCATTTTTTAGCAAAGCGATGCGGCAGGTAGATTTTTACCCAACAGTCCGACTAAATGCACCACCTTGTTGATTATACCCATAGCCTCTCAAAATTTCCCTCTCTCTGTATGCTAACAATAAACTGCTTTTCCTCTGCAGTGGCCCGCCACATCACAAATTCATGGAAGACGATGAATTCTACAGTGAGATGATTGGTAAACGAAGTCAGTCCAAATGCAGAACGATTAGGATGACCTTGATGGCTTGGTCTTACCGTCGGTCGCCATTTCGCATGATCGCGCGCACAATGGACACAGGTTAAGTCTGCTGCACCCTCCATATGCCAAAGAGACTCGTCATTCCTCGTTGTTGGGAGACCGGCATGAGGTGTGCCGGTGTGGGAAGCATGTTTGGCGATAAAATGGATGGGCTATTGTGGCAAAATTGGATAAGACATTGGGAACCAGCACCTCGCAAGTAATGTGATTTTACCTCCGACCACAGGCTTTTCGTTCACCTTCTCACTCATGCTGTTTTGCCAGACTAGGAAGTTTGTGTTTGGCAATGCGTTGAGCTGATATTCAGGTGTTTGCAATGCGAATGCGGGTTTGTGCCCCTTTGCAAAATATAAGAAGGTAGGATCCCGTCTCGATTGGTGAATTTAAATAGTGGTTATGTTTAAGGTGCAATCATCTTCTCTATAGGAGTCGAATGGCTAAGCCATCAGAAATGATTTTTTGAACTTGAAATTGTACTTCCGAGTTTCGCCTACAAATCATTTTTAAGAAACATAAGTACGAGGCAGTTTCCTCGTCTTTTGAGCATATTCTACGGTGCTACTCTCGTTGGTTGCCCTTAATTATGCCATTGGAAGGTCCCATTTCTTCTACAATTGCGTTGACGTCATCCTCGTAATCTTATTTTGATGGAATGTAACTAACTGGGTGCGGAGTTCTGCGTTCCGGACGGGGTAGGTCGTAAAAGAGAGAACAGCCACAACACGGAATAGATCTCTACTCCAAGGACGGTAACATTGCGGTGCGTCTTAGGTAGAAATTCGGCCTGTACATTTGGACGAGATCTTCTTCTTGGTGGGCGTTGGGTCGAATGTGCTTTTTACTGCTATAGGACGTCTGTAAGTGCCGCCGGCCAATGTTAATTGTCGTTTTTATTCATTTTTTAGACGGGGCATTGTTAGTTACCACTTCTTTGCTTGGTAGGGAGGTATCGAAGAAAATCCTCTTATCGCGGCCTGCGAGCATCTTGAATGGGATCACACTCATTGACACGTGGACTGTAGCTCTGTATGCGTGAAGAGTACAACCTAAGCTTAAATCCCAATATTCGGGCTAAGCTTCTTTAGTAAAGTCCTTCAGCAGCCCTATCAGCATGCGATTGGTTCATTCTGCTTGGCTGTTGCTCCGCAAATGCCCAGGTGTCATGCTCGTCTCTGTGTCGGCTTCCGACATCAGGGCTTTGATTGCTATAGACTGATTCAGTCACTCTCTGTTGATAGTGCCAATGTCTAAAGATGGTTGACGCAACCGTCTTGGCAAATTAAGCCTTCATGGGTTCCATTTAGGCCACTTTCGTAAAGTGGGTAGCCATAACCGGACTGCATCGGTTTCCCATCTTGGTAAGCGGCAGAGGCTCCATGATGTCTATCCCTGTTCCCTTGTTAAGAACCCCACAGGCATAGGTTGCAGGGGTGCCATTGCTGTTGTCTAAGGCTTCCTGAAACTGCTGCAAATGATGCAGGTTGGGCAGAAGTCTAGCACATCTGGGGTAAGAAAAGACCACCAGTATTGTCTGTTCGAGGCCTCTATCGTCTTTTCCTCACCTACATGGCCCGATTGCTTGTGTATCTCCTGAAGGACCGTTTGTATCAAAGAACCTGGAACAACTAGGCACTTGAAAGACGTGGTGCCTTCTTGAATTCATGAATCCTCATCCTCCAGGAAGTGCTTGGACCGCTGTCACCAGATTACCTGGCTGCTTCGCTGGACGAGTTCATCTCTTCCACAGTGGGTATGTACGAGGATGTCAGGAACCTCTCGTATACCAGGGTCATGCTGAGGTCAGTACTTTGCGTGATTCTCCACTAGTGTCCAGCAGGCTTGCTCAAAAATAGCGTACCCACTCCACCATTATCCCTTTCCATTAAGAGGTCTGCGGGACAGTGCATCCGCGTAGCTATGTGCAGTCCCTTTTCTGTACTGCACAGTAAAGTCATTGCTGCAGTTCCTCGTACCAACGTGCTGGTGAACGAACGGTCGATCTGCTTCAGTTCTTAACTAGGTTAGCGCTTGATGCTGTTCCCACTATGAACTGTTCCGCTATAAGATAGTGTTTGAATTGTCGAACCATTGCATAAACAACTTACGCTATGCTGCACTTTCTGTCCTATTTTTGTTAGGTCTGGCACTGGCGTAGGCGATGACGTGTCAGACTTGCCGCCAGCAGAGCTGCTCCGTGCGCTACTGCCTCATCTGGGTTGACGGACTTTTTTAATTCTCTGCCATTGAAGAAGTCCTGCAACAATTTCTGCATCTTCGGGATACGCGTCGATCCACCTACCAGCACTACCTCGTGGATATCAGCCTTTTCCATCTTCGCGTCACTCAACGCAGTCTTCACTGCATCCATTGTTCTTTTAAAGAGGTCTGAGCATAACTGTTCGAATCGTACCCGCGTGAGAGTCACAGTAAAATCAATGCCTTCGAACAACGAATCAATGTCTATGCTTGTATACTCAGCCGAACTCAATGACCTCTTTGCCTCCTCACACTCCTTTCTCAAACGGCTGATGGCTTTTATGTTAGTTGTCAGGTCCATTCCTTCATGCTCTTTCTTGAATGTCTTCA
Organism: Taenia asiatica; assembly: GCA_001693035.2. NCBI lineage: Eukaryota > Metazoa > Platyhelminthes > Cestoda > Cyclophyllidea > Taeniidae > Taenia > Taenia asiatica. Next base: position 37,555 of record LWMJ02000391.1, on the reverse strand, counting down.
CAAAGTGGTCCACTAGTCGAGAATTGATATCCTCACCACCCAAATGCGTATCACCGCCAACCGCCTTTACCTCAAATTTTCCATTCTCTATGGACATGATGGACACGTCGAAGGTGCCACCACCCCAATCAAAGATGAGCACGTTGCGCTGTCTGTCGAAATTCTTGTTCATACCATAGGCGATGGCAGCTGCTGTCGGCTCGTTGATGAGGCGCAGCACGCTTAAACCCGCCAGTTTTCCAGCGTCGATCGTGGCCTGACGCTGATTGTCATTAAAGTAAGCTGGCACGGTGATGACAGCATTCGTCACCTTCTCATACAAGTACGCTTCCGCTATCTCCTTCATCTTCGACAGTACCATGGATGAGATCTGCTCAGCAATGAAACGCTTCGTATTACCGCAATGCTGTACCTCGATCTTCGATCTTTTTCCGGAATTAATTACTTTAAAGGGCCAGCGCTTCATGTCATTCTGTACAACCGCATCGTTAAAACGGCGCCCGATCAGACGCTTCACATCGAACACCGTGTTAGTAGGGTTCGCGACTGCCTGCTTCTTCGCGGCCTCACCGATGAGACATTCCTGATGCGTAAAAGCAACATAGCTCGGCGTTGTGCGGTTGCCTTGGTCATTGGCTATAATTTCAACCCTACCCTTTTGAACAACAGCAACGCACGAGAACGTAGTTCCCAGGTCGATGCCGATGGCTGGACCTCTAGACATACTTCCGTGGAATGCACAAAGGCTGACACGTGTAGTCTGCTGAAGGTGATCTCCACAATCTAAGCAGCTCTTTATATTAGCTGCGATTGATCGTGATCAACGTTTACACAATGCGCGCCAACTACTCGAACGCTGCCCTCCAAACAGCATCTGTCACTGCCTCAAGCTTTTTATCATTAGCTGACGGCTACACCCTGAAGGGAATGACAAATAATGCAGGCTTTTATGTGAACACTCTATGAGTGAGCACCTACGTGAGCAGCGGCGTTGGCTCCATGTCGACTTGTATGTGGCATAAATACATCAGTTAACCTGTGCTAATGCAGCGACTCCTGACTGACAATGTTCTAATGCCTCATTTCATTGCTGTTGGCAGTAATCGAGTTGAGCATTTGTGGCTATGGTCAAGGAAATTTATTCCAAGCGAGTGAATATCCAAAATTTGATTGAAAGGCTTTGGTGGGATACCTTACAATGGTGCGCAGTCACTAACCAATATAGGTGAAATATTACGGTTTGCTTTAAAAAGATTTTACTTAGAATAGCAACAATATCTCGTTAACATAGTGTGTGCTAGTTTGCGACATACAGTCAAGTGTTGAGGATTTCACTACGGCGTTCTGGGAATCCCGATGGCATTGGAATGGACGCAAGATATTCCATTTAAAGAGTGTTCTAACAGCCAGTGATACGATCGTGTCCATGTACATACTGTTTTGCTTGTCATTTACTTCGGCTCTATGCCACCAAGTCCTTAGACTGATGCTACTCGGAGTGCAGTTACAAAGCCATCGAAGAAAATGTGATTTTGAGTCTTGTGGTATTGGATGCAAACCGGCACCACAGTTATTGCGTCTCTTTCGGGCCCAAATCGGGTAAATCCACTCAAACCACCAGACTAGCCGCATTTTTATCGGCTTAGCATAGCCTGACATTTGGATACTTCGTGTCAGCAGTCAAAGCATTCATCTGTCAATGCTTTGGAGCAGGAGATCAAACAGAAGCACATTAATGGCAATACCCAAAGTTTAAAATTTGTAAATCGCTCTGGCAGAGCAAAGACACCACGAATAGGGAAAACGAGAACATTTTTTGACCTAAGAGGGTGAGCACATAGTTTAAAGAAGGACAGCAACAAAATCCTTCTATAAGAGCTATTAAAGTATAACGATTGCATCTATTATATGTTTGCTTGTGGAGGCAGCAACTTTATTTCAGAGCCACAGCAAACATGAATAGTGGAAGGACTAAGGAGTCTGGTGGCCATAAAATACATTTGAAGAACAAAAGGACTCCTGAATTTTATCACCATTGGCTAATTGGTCGTGCCTTGCCTGAGGGGAGAGGTGATCGATGAATGGGGTGCAAAGCTCCTGTTCCCTATTATCGTCGCTGGTTCAATAACAAAAAGCGACACATGCCGTAAGGACAGCAAACGCTGACACACTTACTTGCACTGAGTCATGCGAAAGCATTAGCAGTTTATCGATGCCAAACAGCATAGAATGTCGACGGTTCATAACTTGTCAAGAGGGTCGACCATGCCGCTGTTCCCCTTAGACCCTCGCGTTTCCTCTCTCAAGCCAAATTGTGCCCTCAATCAGCCCTATCTAGTTACCTTTATCCAACAAAACAGTTGACAAGCCTTATAAATAATAGGCATCACGCCTCCTCTCCATTTCGATTCCCCACTTTAGCGCACTGGAAGTCGCATGCGATGACCGCTGACATAAGGACTCCTAGTACCTCACTCTGTTCAGACAAACGACACACATCTCGTCTGATACATTTTTTGGCCTTTGGTGGCTCCACCCGATTTGGGTGTGGTGGAGGTGCCTTTGATAACAAGGTTTAGCAAGTGTAGTGTGAGAATGCACTTAGCTACCGCGAGTCGCCATGTCACACTTTCTTTGATGTCTTCGCCTCTTCATATGTAGGGTTTGTCATTGTGCTCTAAGCTGTGTTAATCACATTAGGTGAGCTGGCAATAAATCGAAGTAGATGACAAGCTGTGGAACATGCATAGAAAAAATTTTAAGTTTTGATTTAAGGCATGATCACAAGCAGACACTAAGTCCATCAAATTTTCTTTGTATCTGCCCATTTTTGCATCCAATCAGCGATGTTAGTTGCAAAGTTCAACTCTTTTACTTCTCCTTCTCTAGGACAAGCAAATTTACATTAAATTTTATTCTTCGTTCCTCCGCATATTAATTTACTGCAAATCTCTGGGCGCTCATAAATTGATCACCCAACTCGATTGTTTGGCCTGCACTCAGAGGCTATCCAGCAAAATGGCCAATTAAGGCTTCGTTTTCAACCAGCTAACCTCATTTAATCACCCTCGTCACAGCACCAAAATTCCATTGACCATTTAATTAAAGAAACCTACAATTGATTTTAGGCAAAAGTATAATGGTCAAACACTGGAATTCTTAACTTTATCAGGGGATTTTTGTGAATATGCCCACAGGAGATGTGCGCCACCCGTTGGCGTAAAATTTGCGTCAGTGATATTCGCATCTAACGTCATGTTTGCTATGTAAAAGGAATCAGATACAGGGCTGTCTCCATGTTGTGCCGATACGGGTGACTCTTTGGTTGGCGTTGTTGCCTCAGCCACGAAACACTACTTCTAATAGGCCTTGCCCCAATTGCATGAGAGCCGCAGCTTTGTGTCGAAGGGGACCACTTGCAGAGCCTTATGTAATTTTACGAAATTATTTTCTTGATAACTAAGATAATGAAGAGAGCAATATTTACTGGAAAGCACATTCCTTATTCAGTACTTAGTTCTCACAGGCATCAAAACACGGTCTGTGAGCAGTTAAGGCACTGACAACTCTTCAGCGCAACTTTTGTGCTACGCATACGTCAGCATGGAGCTGTCACCTCTGCTCACACCAGAGCCCACGCACAAACCTGTTCACTCCGAATTATGCGTGGTGCGCCATTCCCTCGAGTGTGCAGTCGCCAACGAATGAGAAGAAACATGAAGCTGTGGCAAATCCTGGTTGGATGAGAACCACCAAACAGCCACGCGTGATGTGACTGTTGCAGCTCAGTGCTCACTTACAATCGTCATGGCTAAGCAGGTACAGACGTCAAAGAAGGCTTGTGGTAATGGAGCACATTCCCACGCCATGATTGGTACATTTTGTATCTAAAGGCACCGCTATCACACTCAAATCGGTGATATTACCCAAGGTCGATAAAAGGTAGAGAGTGTGCACCGGACCAGCTGCTTTTCGATTTTATTGAAATAAGCCGCGCGCTTGGGGTCCTTACACCAGCAGTCACCACATTCAAATGCAAATGTGTATTAAAGGAGCATATGAAATAGTCCACGCAAACTTCCTACAACAGCATGCTATCTTTAATTAAAATAGTGCCATTACTCAGATTCTTGCCAGTAGCACCATTCCTGCTGCCTAACTGGTGAAGAATTGTTTGGTATGGTGATGGCAAATGAGGCGAGTGAGAGATTTTATTATTGGGAAAAGCAATCGCCAAGCTACTACTGCAACTCCCAGCACTGAATGAGGGAACCACAGACACAGCCGCCACCACACTGTGCTTTCACAAGTGATACTCTGACTGACAGTACCCCAACTTTAAGACAGTAATTCCACTAAACACAAAATTGCCTTTTTGTATAAAAGACAAACAGTTGCAGAGTCTTGTGTGATCTTGCATAACTAATCTAAAAGCAAACAATTGCAGCTAGTTGGCTCCTAACTCCTATCTTTTTCGCGTGAGCTGAACACGCCTTGGCAGTTGACAATCTTATTTCCTCGTTTTGTGACTTCGTGTTTAGCAGGATCAAAGCAGGGGAAGAGGGTTGGTTTCCATGTCACGGTATGCTGTGAAGGTAATTGCCACAAGCTCATGCAAAAGGCACGAATTTAAGCTAAATATGGGTCACAACTTCACCCATCACTTTGGTTGACGTGCGGATGCTCCTACATTCCTCATTTCCGATTTTATTTGATGTGGCAAAGCATGGGACCTGCCGCTAACTTATTGCAAAGCAGTACTATAACAGTGTGCACATTTACTTCTTTTATTCTTGGCCTTGATTGCGTCCATTACCTATGAATTGGCGTTTCTTTGCCTACAAACTTAGTCTGCTTAAATAATGTAAGTAGTGAACTAGGCATGCATGCAAGCATTTTTGCAATAGTTCCTGGTTTAAAGATTTATGGCTACTACTTGCCACCAACACCATGCCAGACAAATTTTTTCATCCTTTTACTGCTTCTGAAAGTTCTTTCGTAGTTTAGATGGTAGGTCCGACTTATTTCCCCAGAAAAAATGATTACTCTAAGGGTTGGAATTGAAAGAACTTGCCAAGCAAAGCAAAGGAAAGCAAAGGGTAAGCATCCTTCGGCAATTTCTTGGGTAAGTTGTGCCAATTTACAATGCCACATGCAATTAAATTTCTCGAATAACTGCGAAGAATGCTCTAAGCCATCGATGTGCGCATTTCCAAGAATTATTGATGCCAAGGATAAAGATTGTTTCAGCTGTCGCATTGTTGTACATGGCAGGTGGAGCAGATCCAACGACATGATTTTCTCTCCTAGGATATGCCAAAGACTTGGAACCATTTGGCTTCGGTGTTGATGGTGAAGGAGCAAAAGATAAGGTCAATTTTCCTTATGGGTGAGAGGATTATGCAGCTCTATATGTTCCAGCATGTTCCTACACATCTCATTGTGGCTAAGGAGAATGCGAATTAGCTGCCAAGCGCATAAAGGGCGGGGCAGAGTCGAAGCATCGTCTTTTGGCCAGTTATACATTGCTTTGACAAAACATGCATTGCGTAACATTTAATGATGTAAAATTATGTGGGTCTACGAAATGACATGTTCCTTGTCTGAATAGCAAATGGTGAGTTTATGGCCCACTGCGACCCCACGCACCATTAAACTACGTGAGCAATTGTGCTAGAGTATGTGGCAAGGACGCCAACTGCAGCACAATGGCCTTCACTCCCAACATTATTGTATTTTGGCCTCTGTGATGAGCTGCGATATTCCGGGTGCACAAGTTGCATGGACTTAAGAATAGGTGCACGCAAATACGAGGACCATAAATGTAGATAGATATGCAGTGCTTGGATCCGTGGCGGTTGTTGCGTAGGAAGCAGAACTATTGCTGTGATCATTGCAGGCTTGATGACGAATCCTTTCAGAACATCCTCCTTCCCCTATCATCCCTACTCAAGGTGTGACCTCTTTCGACATTTCTGTAGATCCTGCACGTCAACTACTTGCGCCCGTATGCGTAGTTCAGTATGCTCGTCTCGATCTTTCCTTCAGTTGATGAGTAAGCGGTAGACCGCCAATGGAGTTGGACAGGAAAGCGGTAGTGTAGGGCATTTCTGCGCAGCATTTCCTCATTTTCCAGTCGCAACACACCAAAACCAATGCCAGTAGCAGTGACAGTGAAGCCATTGCTCACTTCAACGTTGATTGGCAGTTAGTAAGGTGTAAAGACCTTTAGCATCACAACCATTGAGCTGACTAATCGGTGAGAGTGAACAATACTGCTCATTATAGTCGTCCACTCTAATTAACGTCGATGGCTCGCGATCTGGCTGCTCCAATTATGCTTTTGGCAAAGCAAAGTGCGACTATTAGAACATCTAAATGGCCATTACTTTTGTCCCTCTTTTTCAAACGCAAAATGCCTAGCACATGGAGACAGGCATTACATGGGGTGGGAAAAGTGTCCAACATTCCGTCAAATTAACCAAAATTACGTCTCCTTAAGACTGTAAATCACAACAAAAGTTATTAGTGGCCCAAGTCATAAACAAATTTGACACTACTGTTCTCCTACAATACGCTTTTACAGTTAAGAGAAATTCACATCCCAAAGGCTTCGCTTCTCAGAGGATTGGATGTGTGGTAAACTTGATAAAACGAGGTAAGCATGTTTTTTGCTCAGGAAAGTGATCTTAGGTGACTACACATTTATTTTTGATTAAAAGCAAAATTTTGGACTAGGTTCTGTTAAACACTCGCTCATATAGTCAAGGGCGCTGACTCATGTGAAGACAAGACCATCATATTGCATTACATTTCTTAGCTCCGAAAGCATTATATTCGCTTGTAACCGGTGCTCTTCGTCAGTCCACATTCTGCTGATAATTCACCTAATATCTACTATTACGATTTATTGCCTCATGCTACTCATTTCTTGTCAATAGCAAGCATTGCAAGACTCAGCCGATCGTGAGTAAGAAGGGCACCTAAAGGAGTGCCAAATGCGACTGCAGGCGCAGCTGCAATTCAGCCATCGACTTGCGCACCAACATGACGTTACACACAATTCTTGGCAATTCCACGGCATTTGATTTTCCCTTCAATAAATGTGGATGCACTTGTGTTGACCACAGTGCAGGGTGGAACGTGGCAGCTGTGTAGCGCATCACCATCGAGGTCCCAAAAGTGCAGTGATTATTAGCCTGAAATGGAACGATCTCAAGCACAAATTGTGTAAACAAGTGATGTAAATGAAAAGCACGTGCATTAGCCATGGCTCCGACGACCGACTGCTGGAGCGCATTGATGCTATACATCACAACACACCAACGCTCAGTGCTTGATGATTAAGATGCTGCATTGCAATGCATTGAGGAAGTGCAGTAGCGAGTCGTGTTATTTGAGTAGTTAAGGTGACGGGCTGTAAAGAAATTGTGAGTCGAAAGTGCAGGCTTGAAACACGATTTAGACATTCGTGAGAGCAAGTGCGTATCCACTGGCTATCTACACGTCTTCAATTACCAAACAAGCAAGGTGGGGGCGTGACTTCACACCCGGCTTTCGTGAATGTGGCAAAAGACGACTGCGTGCTAGAGAGTGCACGAAACTTCAAAGGCGAGATCAACTCAGCGTCGCGAGCAGAACTTGATCCTGCGTGGAGAATCGCCGATGGACCCCTATTCCATCGCCTCAACCACTCGACTATCGCGGTGACCCAGTGATAGCTGCATATTATGCACAGCTAGACATTTACACAGCCGCAGCCAAATTGATAATGTGGTGTGAGCTTTGGCAGAACAGAGGATAAGTGTGATGAATTAACTGTCCAAGTTGGGGGCCATATCCTGCAATTTACTAATTACCACCCTCACAGACAGCTAATGGCCTTGGAACAAGTAAGCGACACTTGCGGGGCTTCAGCTCAAATTGTTCCTTCGTTATTTTACACTAAGCAACAAAAAATCTCATGGGAGCTTCACTAAAGCGCTACAAATGCTGCGTACCAACGACGCCTGAGCCCCGCATCTCAGCGACCGTTTTACGGCCTCCAAACCACAGGCTGGATTTAGACGATTGCCTTTGGTCCATTAAACTGATCTTACTCTTGTTCGCTTGCATTATTCTTGATTAATGCGTTTGTGACACCAGCAAGGGCGATCGGTTTTCCTTGCCTAAAAAATGGCAAGTGTCAAACATGCATGACTCTATGGAGTGATTGCCCATTCCAAATAACAACAAGTGCCACTTTCTACAATCGCTTACAATTAGTGTCAGAAGGAGAAGACATAGCTATGATTTTGACAATGATACTAGCTACTTAGAAGCTAGTATGCATGCAAATGCTGGTCTCCCTTCACCGCGAAAGGAAGCACAAATAAGTAGATGGTTTTGCAAGGCCAGCTTGCTTACATCTTCTTTAAAGTTGATAAAATGCCTTTAAGAGCCACGTACTTTACGAAAATAGTTAGGCAGTAACTACTTTACACACTATTGAGACTGATATTCTTGCACTTCCATTCTCGAATGGTGCTCATTACCGATGACCATTTAGGAGGCAAGGACAATCACTTGCTGCAGCTTGGCGCCTCCGAAACCCTTCAGCTGCTCAGACTCACCATCAGGCTCTCTCCGCTGGCTAGCTGTCAAGGACTTGCGGGCTCACCGAGTCTCTACTCGTACACTCATTTGAGTTAAGTGATTTCCACCTGATTAAGCGTACGGTGGGATCCCGACCAAGTAGACATACGTCTAATTCCAAGCAGTCCGTACTACCGAATTCCAACCATGGAACTTGCACAGCTTGAACTACTACGAAAGCACCACCTAACCTAGGCGGGGACAGCAGATTTTATGCAGATCGCAGTTACTCTTTCCAAGCCTCACCATCTGCAGATGGCATTGCAAAGAGTATAGGGAAGTTCCACTCAAAACTCTTGCCTTCTCAAGCAAGCCTCCTTCCTCCACCGCACTTATAGCAATACACCACTTTGCCAACAACACTGCTGGCCATCTGGCCATGTACGAAGTACTCGACCGTGGTACTATGACCCAATCGTCCTAGATGGGAGACTGGAAGATAAGCCATGTTGACCAATCCATTCCTTTTGTGCCGAATGTGGAGACAGACTGGTTACGTAGGATGGGCAGATAGATGATCATTTGGAAGAGCGGCTGCGATAGTGGCAACTAGAGATCGTTTTAAATTTCCTGCCTCTTTTCACTTAGAGTGAGGTCTTTGTGTGGCTGCCGAATAGTTCAGATTCCTAAGATTTTATCACTTCTTCTCATCTAGCCCAATTCGCTTCACCCACTCTCTCTTCAGAGCCTCCGTAAGGTTCATGACAGGTTCCTTTGAGGTACAAAGGAGCTAGTAGCCTACCAGTCTCGTCTTCGGAAAGTTTTACCAGAACTGAACTGCAATTGGCATAAAGACAAGTGGTCTCGCATTTGAACACGAAGTTGTGCCTCTTAACGCGATCGCAGGTTGGATTCAGGCAACTGCCAGCAGTTCAAACAGCTAATCACGTCTATGCTTATCTTTGTTAATCGTGATCAATGCGTCCGCAACCCAAGCTAGCGCGACCGATCGTCCTTGCCAAATAAATGACACGTGTCAAGCGAATGTGATGCAGGGAAGTAACTGTCCATCTTAAGTGGCAATATGCGCTAATTTCAAAAATCAAACAGAAACATTATAGATGGGAAAAGACCTTGTCTTTCCATTGGTAATATTTGGAGCCCAAGGGCTAATGCGTCTGGGAATGTTGATCTGCCTTCCGCGCAGATAGAAACACAACTCTCTACACGGAACTGCAATAATAGGGTGCCTATAAAGTTTTTCAAGGCATTAGGAATGTATTAAAACCAAAAAAAATTAAACAGGCGCTTTTGAAGCTAGCGTTTTAGAATATTTCTGAAATCGGTTCTTCTGCGCGTTATCTAACCACTGATGCACATCAACATTGACCACTTGGAAGGCACAGATGATATGCTGCTGCAGTTTGGTGTCACAGCTTAAATTTGAACTGTCCCATTTAGCCGGCTTTTAACTACTCAGAGACTCACTGAAACTCCTATTGCGCACTCTTCTGTTTAGGCGATCAGTGGGATCCCAGCCGAATCGAAGCAGTTGGTAGTGTCGAATTCCAGTCATGTACCACGTAAAGCTTAAATTACCACAAAGACATAGTCTTTGGTGAATGAAGATGATAGCTTTAATGAGGGTCACATTCACCTTTCCTCTGGCCCCATCATCTGCAGGCGGCATTGTAAAGGGCATATAAAAGTCTCACTTAAAACTTTTGCCTTTCCATGCAACATCGCTTCCTCCCTTGTGCCTTTACTAGCATACTTCCTTGCAAACATCTCTTTGTCGACACAGTGAGACTGGTCTACACGGTAGATCTGGATGCATGATCAGCGTATGTGTCACTCATGTACTCTCGTTTGCTTCGGTCATCGGTCTTGGCTCTTCCTTGGATGCATTCATGTGCAAAGTACCTCCAAATCAAATTGCTAAGTAAGACAAGCAAATAAAAAACGCCAAATTCGAAGTATTTAAAATTGACTAGGATAAAAGTGGGTAGAACACACTACTATGCAGAATCTAAACTACCGTATCATAGGGTCTGATTTCCCTCTTACATTACTTTCAGACAACAGCTCGGATTTTGGTAGATAAAGACCATGCTTTGTGGACGAGGCTGAAGAGACAGAAAAAATGTTTTCTTTGATTCGCATTGCAGAATTGGGCACATTTTAAAAGCATTTGCCTTTCCACTCAAACCTGTAGGCTTTGTGGCTTTACTTCAAAGTAATGAGTAATGGCAAAAGTCAGTGAAACGCAGAACAGATTTCAAAGAAAACGTGCCATCGCGTTTGTTTGTTAACTTGTGATCCATATCAGTCCTACAAATTTTACCTAAAATCGTTGGAGCTGGACAGCAACAAATAGAATTGGGTGTCAGCAATTTATTCCCACATAAAATAGGGTGGAAATTCTGCGTCATGTACGCACCGCCAAATTTTTTTGGCGCAGATCCTAAAATGATGGTTTTTGTTTTGGTTGTGCATTACAGCAGGGTGTTATGATGCAATAGACTATAGCCTCACATACATGGCTGTGTTGTCGCGGCAAGGGAGCCTTCCGCCCCTAGAAATGGACTCCTAAAAAGCAGTGTAAAATGAAAAACTTGGAATGAAGTAAACAGGAATAGGATATCACACTATAAAAGTAAACAAAGTCCTTCTCTTTACTCTAAAGCTCTAACTTAATAAATCTAACAAACCCTTTTATGACGTATTTCCGCGCCTTAGAACCTCGAACACAATGATTTTAGATGACCATACAAAGGCGCCTTTAATAGCGCACTCCCTTGCAAACATCTCTTCGCTGACACAATGAGGCTGGTCTACAAGGTGGACCTGGATGCGTGATCAGTGTGCGTGTCACTCAAGCACTCTTGTCCACTTCGTGCACCGATCTTGTTTGCAACCACATTTTATATAGCATTGAGCATTCGCTACGAAAAATACCACCCCTTCAAATAAAAAGGGACCACGTGTGGACCTGCTTTCCCATAAGATACCGCATACAAGTAGTCAACCGTAAAGGTTTGTCTAAGTCCACTTTTATGGACGTTTAGCCACTTTAACACATCAAATAACCATCACGACTAGAAGCGCGAAACTTGAGGACTAAACTAACATGTATTAAGTAAATAGTGCATCCATGGAGCTAAGTTGTTAATACATTTGTTAGGTTTCGAGATTCAAATGGATGCGAAATAAAATTGATCCCAGAGAGTAGGCAAGTGAATGTTTATAAAAATCTTAGTCGAATTCTAGGTAACGAATTGGTTGATGAACACAAGAGGAGAGCTATCAAAATAAACATATGATGTCTCCGCTAAAATTACAGCTTCATAGTCGTTGTGCCAATTCCTGTTGACCAAAATGGTGCCTATTTAGCAAGTGTTTTACTAAGAACCAAGCCAAGACTGGGATAATTTATCAACGTCTTTGTTGCTTGAAAAATATTCCACGCCTATTGTGGTGCAACTGCTATCAGGTAACGGCTGTAGCAAATGGTCAGCAAACTCATCGTGAAATCCAAATTTGGAATCTTTGCAGCGTGGGACCAAAGATGTTGCCTGCGTGCTGGAAATAACCCAACCTACCTAGGAAGAAAACCAGTTGTCTGGTAGGAATGCAGGAACACAGGTTCGCTACACTTCCATGAAAAAATACGTAACACATTAAAATTTTGGAAGCTTTCGTCAGTTGAAACTGAGCCCAGTCTTTAACAGTAAAAGTCCAACTTTCCGATCTAGTAGAGTGAATATAAACATCACCCATCTTACGATGGGATCGCCAAAAACGTGCCTCATGAAGATGGTATGTGGCAGGGTACATTAAGTAAAAACCCAATTATCTACGACTTCGTAAACGATTTCATCATGAGGATAGTACCTTACCGAGATTTCCGCGGCAAGTAGGGCAAGGGGAGAGTTTGGTGCGACAATTGACACAGACGGTGTGACCACTTTGACACTGTGAAATCGGGGGTGGGGCAAACTTTATGCCACTGGCCAAAAGTGCCAGTGGGAGAGGGTCTCTCCAGCCCACTCAAAAGTATGGGATTGTTGCTGATATAAGTAACTGAGTCAGGGTCGGGATGACTGATCCAATCCACTGCCCCAAAGCCACTCCCTGCTCCACTATTGCTATCGCTCCTAGGACTGCTTTCGTTGGAATCAACGTCTGCTCCAGTGGAGTCGAAGCCAAACGGGTCAGCGGACGCTGCTAGACTCTATGGGTAAGAACTGACACCCCACCAAAGTGTCCTTCTGCAACGGTATAGGAAGTGCTTCTATGCAATGTGAGGCGGGCAGATAGCTCCCTCACCACCGCCACCGCCGAGGTCGGGTGATTAGAACACGCACAGGAAGACGAAGAACTCGTAATAGCTAAAATGGTGCCATTCACTCGTTAAACGTTATTGTTCAGAACCCACGTGCGATATCAGATGTACTGATCAATGACATATAAAAATACTCGACATTATATTGATAGGGGATTAATTAATACACTAGCATAGTGACACAAACCACAAGATCATGGTTCAGCTAATCAAAAAAGGCTAGCCAAAGGCAAATATGATGTACAGTTTAAGGTTTGGAAAAAAGATGATCATATTTAAGGCGCCTTCAATAAGAAGGGGAAAAAAGCAGAGCATGATTTGATTTAGAATGTGCAAGTGGCATTTTGTGCATGAGGTTTGGTAGAAATGTCATGTTAAATATTGAAACGTAAGCGGTTTATAAACGACAAAGCAGAATGAAGAATAGGGTGATGAATGCACAAGTAAAAGTGAGCGGGAATCTGAGAATTCGCCGTGATTTATGTGGGAAATATACGAGCTACAAAGAGCAATACAGATGACACAAAACAGTGAACTAGTCAGCTCAAAGCAGCCACATGAAACGGCCGGTTGAGCTACGCGACGAGTAAAAAGAAATCGCAAGGTGCTCGACAGTGTAGTTTTATTCGGGCACACAGTTGAGGAGAAATATGCCCACAAAAGCAACGTTTGCAAAGAAACTTGCCGAGCGAAACAAGAATTGCACAGGTCACTTATTTTTAAAAAGGGTTCGCTACAGAACTCAGTACACAATGTCAAACTTGGCGGTCAACATGTAAGCCTGTCCTTAGCATGAAGGCCTGAAATTGCACACACTATACATTGAGATAGTTAACATATATTAAGCGTAGTCCTTACCTTCACTTATGTGATTACATTACGAATGAATCGCGAAAGGTCAATGGATCGCACTAGGTACTCAACTGTGTCTCCATTCCAGCCGTTACTGTTCATTTGTTCTCATGGCTTCAGAACTTATTATAGCCCTTTTCTTTGGTATTGTCGTTAATGCATTTTTCCGTAGATAAATAGCTTGACATTAGGCTGTCTCCAGTTGCATTTCAACAGGTGGTAAAATGCCACATGATTGCCTTAACCTTCGTATAAACGCATAATGATGAACTGTCCCTCCTCTGATTTTAAGAAAAGTGTATATTCGTGTGCTATAGTAAACTTGCAATAACGGCTGGAGGAGGGGTAGGCAATTAATAAGTTTCCATAATGGACTAGGTGCGCAGGTCGTCTAAAAAGGTAAAAGATGAAAAACTGCAATACAGCACGTAAAAGTCTGGCTGGAATGAAAATCGTGAACTTATTGTAAATCGGCGTGCTTCTTTTCATTCTTAAATGTACGTTGAGAGGGGAGACTTGATAGGCGGGTTCTGGGGTGGGCTAAAGTAGTAAAAAGAATGAGAAAACGTGAGCGCTGACATGGAATAGGACGAGAAGCAGTAAGATAGGACATGGCTACTCGTAAAATTCAGTGCAGTCTGATCTACGTTCGGTCTTATCTATAAATGCGGTAGGAGAAAGGCGTAAGCATATGCTGGAGAGTAGACATGGACAGTCAACTACGAGATGAACTCAAAAAAATGGCATTGATGAGGGCTAACTCTTGGGCAGAAGGAAGTGGGAGAAACGCACGATTCACTTCGAAAAATGCCAAGGCTGAAACCAAAACAGGAAATGAGGGAAGAATTAGTTCTAACCTCACTAAAAAACAATGAGGAAATCTTAACGGTAACCAAGTAGATAGACAAGATGCGGTGGGGCGTGGTCACGTATTGCGTGTGACCCACTCTTTTGAAAGAACGTAATGGTAATAGGAGAATGAGACACCTACAGTGGTGTCACTGGAGTGGAACCTGAGAGAGAGTTGCATCTTATTTTCTTTCGAGTTTACGATAAATCCTGTTACCTGAGGGCAGAATTAAGAGCATCACTGACCTCTAAGTCTTTCTCGTGGATTCTGAGTGGCTAATGAATCATTTCTTTAATGACCAGTGTTGGCTGCATGCTAGAGAAGAAGGACGCATTAAGGCATGCATTATCTAATCGAGTCCAGTTTACCTTGGCCCTCTGCCACGCGTCTCTATTAGGCCAGCGACTGGAAGCATACTGTTTTGATCCTGTACGTCTGCTACTTATTTCATAACTACAACATGAATTATGAAGATGCATGAAAATTTACCATTTTTATGGAGCAGAGCAACTCGCTTGTAAGTATAATGACGGAACCAGTAAATTCAGGTTGTCTGTGAGTGTTTCTGATTCTGCGCCATCGATAATGCTTGCTTCCAACTAGAGATGAGAGTAAGGGCGGCTCGGCCTCCTCGGCATAAGCGAAGAAAAGTAGTTGCGCTACTACAAGGGATGAAAGATTGGAGTGATGTGGACGGAAAGAATGGAATAGAAAACGGAAAGAGCAATGGGGAAGCGAATGCAGGAAAACAAAACGCTACTAAGTTCTAATGTCCCTGTGGAGTTTGTGATTTTATTTGGGAAATGTTACGTAACACTACTTTCTTAGTTTCATAAATTCCTACATCAAACCATCTACTCATACATTCGGTTATCTATTCGCGTTCGCACAACCGCTGCAATAATTGCTGAGCTATAGTCAACTATAATTTATAAATTAGCTAATGCTGTGATGCTTACTATTGGCACACACATCTCTCTTAATGGGTCCATTCAAGAGTATTACCATCTAAATAAGTACTTCGCAGACACGTAAAAATGAACAAAAAGTATAAAAGACAGAAAATTTAATGGGTAAAGAGCGAGAGTAGTGGCAGGACTCACCCTTGCTCTCTACGAATCCCGCCTTCACCCTATGCATTGGTCCACTGGCGTTCTTTGAACGGAGAAATGACGTTGGCGAAGAAATTAAAGGGCACATAGTGCTAGAACGAAAATTAGTGGAGGAGAGAGGCATGGAATGAACTAGGTCGTGGAAAGGATTATGGACCAGAGAATCACGATGAACACCATGTCTAGTGTTGATGTGATTAAAGTCTTCCCCATTGCATGTGTGAAAATCGATTAGTGGCACGTGTTGCATGCGGCATGTTGCATGGTCTACTGCAGTGTCGTGTCTGTTGGCCCAGAAAACAACGGTGCCATAAAAACTTCAGGTTAAATGTGGCGCCAGAGGCTAGCGCGTTCGCGCCTTTTCATCTTTGCTAAACGCTCTCCACAGAAGAGATCTGAAGGCAGCATGATCTTCTCCAAAGCCTTCCAACCTCGCATAGCACACGGCCAAGATACATCTCTCACCTCCAAATAAACACCCTATGGAGTTCTCAACTTGGCTTCCCAGTGAGTAAACAATGCTGGACGCAGCGCCGTTGTTGGTGAAATAACTGCTAAGACAGTGGGGTGCAAATATATTCAGCAGCCAATCCTACTCACCTTCATTCGCACATTGCCATCCAAATTTGAGACAACTTTCCTTTGAGATAAAGCGAATGCAGATGCAATAGAGTGACGATCCCAGGACGAAGGTCCCATTTGAGTGCACTAATAATCACTTGCTTGTTCGCAAATCGGACTTGCTAAAATTGGAGTTCGGTGGATATACTTCGACCTCGTAACCAAAGACAACGCAGGTCTAGTCGCCTCGATGCAAAACTACTTGAACATTCAAAGAGTGAATAAGCAAATCAAAATCATTGGCTCTGCTAGTTTTTAGATGCTCTGCCTTCTTTTCGCCCCCCCGCTTCACGTAGGCTAAGATTTTGCGAATACCCAGAGGGAACTTCAAAGATTGACGTGAACGTGGTGCTCAGAGCCAAGTATGAATTCATTTAGTCGAAGCATGTACCAAAAGTAATGCCAGTGGTGCCAAAACTAACACCTTTCCAAAAAAGTTCATTTTCGTGTTCTCATAATTCCCACTCACATGTTTGACCGTTAAACATCTTCTAGAGCAAAACGCTGATACTTACCTTAGGCTGATTGGCTATAACCGTCTACAGCTCTTTTAAATGCTTCGACACTCATTTCAGAACAAAGATTAATAGAGGCAGTGAATGTGCGAGACTGTGTCCATCCAATGTTGGGCACTCATTAATGTCGAGCCACTTATCGCACATGCATGCACGCCTGCGTCGTACCGGCCATGGCAAACCACCAGCCCGTAAATGGCCATTAACCCCGAAGTCATGACGAGTATGCAGGTCATGTGAATGACACCATGACGGTTCAATTCTTTTAATGTTTAAAAGAATTCACTTTAATCACTTCGCAACCCACTGATATACAACTAGCGCTGGGCGCTCTCTTGCTATATTCGTAATGTGTGAGTTTGCATTTTTAGATAAGGTGGTAGGCGATTCACTAATCAACCCTATTGTAAAAATGTCAGAATGGGGATAAACGAAATAGGCTAATCATTCACAAGTTGACCTGTTAAACACTTGTTGTGCTAGTTGGCATCATAACTGTACTGAAGTGCGCACTAGACGAGTTGCATTTCGATTGGCTGAACAGAGCCAACCTCGTGGAGCTAATGCGTCAGCAGTCACCACATTCTACTACAGATGCGTCAGGGCCCGTTCGCCCTCTTATTTGCCACACATTCGTGATCATTCTTGTTTTGAGAATCCAAAAAATCATTTTACTATCCATTCTGGATATTTTTCAGTCGCTATAAGGCTGCTCGTCTGCTCATATGCGCACTTCAATCGGCTTTAAAAGGTATTCCTCTCCAGGCCTTGTTGCATACTGATCTCCAGATTTTAATCCACCTTGATATCTTCTAAACTTCAATGGGTTCAGAATAGATACGGACATACCTAAGACTAACTATTTTTAGTGACCCGTCCTCGGTGTAAGCCTTTCCATAAAACGCAATGCTAGGGTGGTAGAGTAAGGTCTCCTGTTGCAGGACAGTGACCTCTTCAATCAGTTACCAACCAACTATTGCCCTCTTGAGCCTTGGAAACGATAAACTTAACCCTCATTGTGATGAGCGGCACAGGGTTAGGCTTTACTACTATCATAATCATAAAAATAGACCCTGTAATGATTCAGAGTTAAAGTTCCGAAGTTTGGCATTTGAAGAGCCTTTGGAAACTTTGCGAGTACCCTAGCAAAGGCAATAGGTCATGCTCAATAGTGGCACAACGGCATTAAATGGGATCAGCATGAGCGAAAAAGAGGTGATCGGTTCGCAGTACCGATGGCATTTACCTGAACCCAGCCTCCGATGTAGCGGTTGTGGAATGGACGTCTAGAGGCACAACTTCGTATTCACATGAGAGATTGCTTGTTTCTATGCAGATTATGGTTCCGCCTTAGTGGCATGCCCGGGAACCGAGATGGACAGACGCTTAGATCCTTTGTGCCTTAAAGGAGCTGGTCATAAACGTCACAGGGACTCTACAGAGAGGGTGGTTGAAAGCATTGCGGCTAGTTGGGAGGTAACACTGCCATCCATTTCCTGTACAACAAATAGTTGATTGGTTAAAGATAAGTTTAATTTAAGCATGTGCAATGGATCAATTGCGTACTTCTGCTTTGCCCTATTTGGTCCTATAAATGGCTGAAGGGGCTTATCGATGGCCACGTGAGTGAGATGGCATGCGAATCAGGGGTCGCGATTAGGGCAAACTGACGAAATCCTAGCCTTAGTAGCAAAGGACTCAGTCTATGCTGTAAAGTCATTTTAAATATAAAGGGCCTGAACTAGTCAATGGACACATGAAGTTCCCACTCAAAGTGGGAAGGGCTAGGCATTCTGAGTATATCATCCATACTCCACTATCGCTTCCAACCATCCAATCGTCTATCAAGCTGTCGATCCAATGATCCCAGCCAACCTTTCAGTGCCTCATTTTAGTTTGACCAAGGCGCTGATGCCGATACAAGCAGGGGAGCGTTTGTAGAGCCGCATATGCACATCATTCACAGCGTTAGCCACATCGCAATGAAAATCGTCCCAGCATTTCCTTTTGTGACCTACCGGCCACGCCATCTGGCGATTTGTCTTCTCATGCAAGCCTCCTCCCAAACATAGCCAACTGGTGATACACGAGACTTGCCTCACTGCAGCAGTCAGTCGTTTTATCCCATAAACAGTGCATGCGCCTTTAATTCGCACCACCAAGCCCAACAGTTGACGCTTGAGGTCGTTGCAATTTCAGCCTGCACATTACAGCAGTTAGGAAGAGTCGGTGTTGATGTGCCATATGTGCCATCTCGCTCTGTGATCAGCGCAAGTGCCTCCGCATTTGTTTGAAGCTGAATGAACTGCCACGGAATCGTATCCAATTGTAGCTAACTTCTTGTTTGTGCGTATACCGAGGTTGAAATTGCAACTAGACTTGCAGCCGCATTTGCCACTCCTTTGCATGCTATCCTTACTCACAAACCTCAAGGGCTCGCAATGCTTGCTACTGACGAGAAGCGAGTAGAATGAGGCAATAAACTGAAATAATTGATGTTTAATGGAATGACATTTGTCTAGTGACTGATTTGGAGCACTGATTACAAACGAATCGATGCTAGCCGCAGTTGGGGAATGCCGCGTAAAATGACAGCCTTGCTTTTCGGTTGTACACAAATTTTGAAGCTGACAAAATGACTTCAAGAGCTGCACATTTTACAATTATTAGGTGAGAGCTACTTGAAACATTTCAGAGATTGACGTCCTTGCACACTTTTTCTCGAATGGTACGCATTACCGATACCCACTCGGGGGGCAAGGACAATCACTGGCTGCAATTGGGCGCCTCCAACACCCCTCAGTTACTCAGACTCACCATCAAGCTGTCTCTGCTGGCCAGCTGTCACAGACTTGCGGGCTCACTGAGACTCTACTTGTACACTCCTCTGAGTTGGGTGATTCCCATCTGGTTAGGCGGACAGTGGGATTCCAACCAAGTAGATACATGCCTGATTCGAAGTCTTGCAGAAAGATTGGACTAAGCAATGCATAAACTGCGACAATCTTTATTCGAACATGTGAACTGCAGCATTTGAACATCGTTAGTCTTAAGGTAAATAAATTTAATTAAAGCCTAAGTAATGTGAGAGAATTTATAGCTACTTATAAATTGTTGGCAGTGTTGTTTCAATCTCTTATGCTAGTGCCTTACTAGTATCCGATGTAATCCATTAATATAGTAGGAGCGCAATCAGGCATCATGCGAAATTTGGGTAGAAGACAGCTGGACTTATCGAAAAAGGAAATAACGTTATTTAGCACCTACTGTAATAGACAAAGTCGTTCTAAATATGTTAACTGCCCTCGATCAATTATCAGCTTACATAAATCAGCAAAAGTGGCAAAATCAAAGGGGCCTGAGAATGTGAGTCGTGACTACTCATGCTTTAATGGTCCATGCTGCAAAGTAAGGTAAAAGGTTTTATAAATTTCTCCACAAATACACTGTAGATGTACTTAGTGCCGTTCGATGCAAAGCTACTACATGGAGCCTTCTCCATTCATTAACGACAATATTCTTGATAGAATCATTGCCGTTGGTACTTTGATGAAGGAAACACTTTCGCTACACATCTAGAGAAAGGTCTACTTGCTCACATGGCATTAGATTGTACACCCTCGTAACCGCACATAAGAAAATGTTGTAATCGTGTAGGTGAGCTGACACACCCTCCTAGCCCATTGGTGTTCTTAGGCAAAAAACAAAGTTTTGCCACATAAATTTAGTTTTCGTTGCTTCCATGAAATGCTGAAGTCTTTTAATCGCTAACAATGCCAGTTCTGTCGGCATGGTGGCAAATTCTGACTGCGTTTGCTTATGATTTGATGTGAAGCGAAATTCGGATCTAAAAACTTGCTTTACCAATGCCTTAACCAGTTTTGAACGCACTGTATGGTTTGACGAATAAGTGGAGAAGTTTATGCAAAACCATGATCTTTGGCTTAAAGGACTGTGTCCAATGACTTCTGACCATTAAATAAGGACGGATCGGCACCTATTGTATTTAAATTTATCGTAGAATTTTACTTCAACTTCTTTGTCGGACACAGTGTTTTGCCTACGGGATGTTCTCTGCACTGATTGCGACGCCATGCACATCCCTTCTGATGTCTAAAGTAACTGCGTCCATTGATATATAGTTTTTCTCCATGAGAAACATATTGCTAGTATTTGCCATCATTCGGCCAAATAAAATAATACTCTCGTGAGAAATCAGAGTCAGTGCTACATTAAGACACCAAAAACTTGTAGTGGAATTAAAATACGTTTACGCATAGCTATCATGACTCAATTCAGACCTTGTTTGTACTAAATACAGTCAATGTAACCTCATCAAGTGCTTGATTTGCATTTAGTAATCCAGATGCACAAATATGTGAGCACATTAACCAGCTGAGTGCATAGGAACCTTCTCACAGCAACATGATGCTGAATCGCATTTACAACCATCGCCAAGCAAATTAACACTACCATAATATGGCCAATGGTTTAAAAAATCACGTCTCCTCTCTGGGTATTTTGGCAGCAGCCCTAAATAAGAGTCAACCTAGGGATGTAGAATTCCTATTTTAGCCCCCGATCGCGAATGGCACAAACGCTTTAACCGGGTTCCTTAAGCATTTTAGAGCGGTCAGAAGAGCTAGTGGAAATGTCACGCGCCGGCAAAGTGCGCCAGCATTACTCATGCAAAGCATCAAGCAAAGAAAGATTGCTGCTTTCTGAAATAAACACAAGATCGATTTGCTTTACTTGTGATTTTTATGCTCAGCAACTTTCCTCCCTCTTTTTCATCTTGTTCAGGTTGCGGGTCTATCCTAGGTGAATACGTTCTTTTCTAGCACAAGGCTTAGTGTCTGAAAAGATTTAGGCGCAAAGCCAGCTAACTAGTTAATGCCGGTTTTACTTATTCACTAGAGACGCTTTTGTCTCACTTTTTTTATTGCCTCCAGATTTGAGCGCCGAAATGCGCTCCGGAGTGGTATACAAACAATCGGTCTCACACTTTTCCAAAATGCTTTCTGTCTACACTACGTGCGCATGCGCATCTCTTCACTATGGTTAGCTCCAGACGAACACCCCATATTCGGTCGGTCAAATCTTGGATGTGCTGAAATAGACTCACTGATGACTGTTTATCACTTAAGAAGGGGTCAGTATTCTCAACGGCCTTAAAACTTTTACCATGTAAGAGCATGCAAGTTGTTGGTCACTCTATTCAGGCGACAGGCATGCATTCCATATGAGCTGATTTTCTTCCAGTTGACTAAACACATTCAGTGTGAAAAACAACAGCACTACCAATGGTCTTGCTGAGCTTGATGAAATGGCAATGTCTTTCACTGACCTGTGTTTTAACAACGTATTAAGAGGAGTGCTATCAAGGAATGTTCGGATTTCGATGTGCAAGTATCAGGTAGCACGATACCCCACCATACATTTCAGGGTATAAAATGTAAAAAAATAGAAAATGAAGTGCGGAAAAGTATTGTTTGGTAGTCAGGCGCTGATAATGAGTCAGCCATGAAAATGGTGTTGTTGAGCACAATTCGGCAACGGCAACAGAAGAACAAAAGAAATATTTCGTAGAAGTGAGGACGACACGAGAATTGCACCTGTGCCAGGATAATGAATGGAAATCGTGCAATTGTCGGCAAAAAAACAAGGCAATTGACGCCGAATACTGCATTGCTAGATGTTACCATGAAACCAAACAAGAATGAACTCCCAACAAACTCAAATCGCCAACGCAGGTCCTCGTCCTTGGTGTCGACAAAGTTCACATAAATGAAAAGGTTAACGCGGAGTGTATGGCTTTTCAATCTAACACAAGTTATCTGTGTTCTATAAAATTTGAAATGACAGGGAATGTTTAAATGGTTAAGTATTTAAAACAGCAATCTATATACGTTTGCATGAGAGACAACTAAATAATTGCCAAGCTAAATATTTTAGTGACACTAACGTACAAATAAAACTGATATGCCTACTCCTGTCTATTTTAAACGCATTGGCAAAGACTTTTAACCGTCTTTGCTTTGGGATGGAGCAACCTCACTTCTCACGACCAATCACCTACCCAATGTATACAATCCTGATACTAGGCCTGCATTTTATGCTC
The DNA here is from genome assembly GCA_001693035.2 of Taenia asiatica. Taxonomy (NCBI): domain Eukaryota; kingdom Metazoa; phylum Platyhelminthes; class Cestoda; order Cyclophyllidea; family Taeniidae; genus Taenia; species Taenia asiatica. The sequence goes on along the minus strand of LWMJ02000391.1, from coordinate 14,565 downwards.
CTAAAAATGCCTCCTAAAAACATGAAATCATGGAATCTCTGCTGCTTATTATACAGAACTGGTGTCAAGTTTGAGTTCGCTTGCAGCGGAAAATAGCTCAAATATTTCCTAGTTAATGTGTTGTCCACCTTTTGGCACTGTTTTACGAGGATGTAAAATACGCACTTATCACTGCACCTTAATCCACCAAAGCTTCTAGTTTAGGTCGGTATGGACTTATGCTGCGTGGTTTATTCTGCTACTACTTAGCCTCCAGCTCTGCCGATAAGTGTCGGGAATAGTTTTCGTGACCTTTTATGGCCTAGAAAACAGCCGAATGTAGCTGGCGCCCTAACTGCAAACATTTACTTCATTTTTAAGGCGCCTGTGCAGCTTTATGTCTTATTCGGATGTAGACTTAGGTAACACAAAGGCAACGATTAGTGGATGATTTTTTCAGGCTGCACCACCTTAACACACCCACCATCACACAATTGTATATTGGGAAAGTGTTCAACACCAAATTCAAGCAATAAATGAAGAAGCCTCCTTCCACGTGGCATTCAATGACCTTGCCCACAAGGATTACTCGGCATTAAAGTCGCGTGTGGGTGAATGCTATTGGACGTAATAACAATGAACTGGTAGGACAAGCAAGAACCGGCTTGTCGCTAGTTTTTCACTTGAAAGTTTGTCATCATGTCTAGTGACTCACCATTCGGTCTGCAGAATTTCACACAACTTGTGCACTGATCATGTACAAACATTTCATGTAACCTCATTTTTAATGCATATTTTCGTATCCAAAACAGATTCTAGTCTCTCATTATCCCGCCCTAACTTCGATCTGGATTCAAGGAAAAACGTGCTAAAATTGAATTTTATTTGTTTCCACTGTTCCCAATTTCGCTTATATCCCCTATTTCTTCGAAAAATAAAAGCAATATCCCAATTTCATCTTGGAAACACCTCATAAATGTGGTTCATAGCAGCCAGCTTTAAGGTATCACAGAATATAGCTTCAGCACAGAAGTCAAGCTTTCGAATCTCAAACTTGGATCCTGTATTGCACCACTCTAATTTTATTTATGATTCCAGATATTAAAAATAGCATAATTTTAAGAAATGCGCCGAAGCAGTGTGTTGCAAGTTAGTCACCAATTCATGGCAGCTTTGCTCCTATGCTTTTGGCATCTTACTGGGTTTAAGAGCATGAGAAGTTCGAAGTACCATTTACCTCGAGTGAACATTTGGCTCCTAATTCGCGCCTGTGACAGTGTCTCACTGAGTAATCCTAGGTTCGGAAGGAGGATCTATGATAATTTTCAACTGGTTTTGTGTAAAATAATGGCAAAGCATTGCGTTGAAACATTTGACAACAACGTCATGCTCATGCCTGTCTCAGCGTAGCCATGTCTCTCCCCTTTTCGCCTTCCAAGTCTGATCTCGGTGTTGTGCGGCAGATAAAGTAACGCTATTTTAATTGCGTTGACGTCTCGATAATAGAGTGATTATACCCAATAATGGGATTTCGGCACTATCAGTTACATTCGACAACTGTGCACAAATGGGATACCACGATACTGTAACAATGCGACCACCCTGGTATTAAGGTCACTAGGACCCTTACTCTATCTACTGGCAGGCATCAAATTTTTTTGGTCATTTTTCCGTTTTATTAGCATGAAATCCAAAGGAAGTCACAAGAAAGGTTTGATAAGGCCCTGATAGTGCAGAGGCGTGGCATGAGGGCTATGTAAGATCGCGATTTTTACAATTGGTCCCCTCTAAAACAAGATGGTGCTTTTGCGTGCCTTCTGTCGACAACATAACTCACGTTTGCAGGCTATACAAAGGCAGAACTAGGCATAGTGATGGAGCCTTTTGAGTGCAAACGCATTATTCGGCAGGTATTGATGATGGTGGCTACAGAAAGGGCACCGTAGTGGTCAAGCCAAAATGCCATAGATTGAGTCACCCCGCGCCTCTCCATAAGTTGAATATGGAACTGCCCATGCAGCACAACTTTTCATATTGTGTGGTAGTGAGTCGGCAATTTGTTTGAAATAAACGTCGTACCATTTTCGTTACAGCGCATTTGTTCGAATCCAGAAAGTAAGCGTATAAAGAAAGCTAATAAACACTTAATCGAATTTCGAGTAATGCAGCAGTATTTGCTGTAAAATCTAGGAGATCTGGTAAGTGGTTGATAATTTTTATTAAATTTAGCTTACTTGATATTATTAGATACTTTAAGCTTGGGATAGCTCCCTATGTACGCTTCTTTCTAAATTAGTGCAAACGCGCTATAATGTAACTGTTACGAAGTTTTTTAAGCATGATGCACACTCACGTCCATTTTTAACTATGCAGTACTTTCTGGCAAATTTGGTCCACCACTGTGCTACTCATATCCATCCACTTACAAGCATGTCACAATGCAGGGTAGTGGCCAATGATGGAATCATTTATGTTGCGCAGGTCAGTGGAATAAGCTCGCTACCTCAACTCGATACGCTATGACTCATTTTCCTTCTCCCTTGCTTACAAATGTCAGATCTGTTCACACACTACATGCGCTAGCGATTCACAATCGACTTAACGCAATTGTGGGTGTTTAGACGTCGCTTGCATTTTGTTTCTTCTCAAGAGCGCACAACAGCTGCCATCTGAAGATTACGCTTCGTCTCACCCATAGGTTTGTTCGGCTGTATCCAAAACAACATCAATGTTGGCGGCGGAATGGCATTTGCACCCGGTTCATACGTGTCACAAGCACCAGCAATTGTGCTAAGCTTCAAAGAACTTCAGTTCAGTGGGGTGACAGCGCAGATGGACTTGTGCGCTCTCACCAATTGGCTTAATAGAAATGTGTGAGAACAAGAAAATTAGGGCAAGATCAATGGCTCCTCAATAAGCTTTTGCTGCTACAGCCAAAGCCAACGGAACCTCAAGCACTACAAATAAAATGCAATCCCTGAATCCCTACTGATTTGTCTAAGCTGAATGTTATGACAGAAGCTCAAATTATGTTTCTGGGGTTTTAACTGTGGCTAGTTCTCTTAATGGCGATAGAATTCGAATAATGAGACGTAGTATAGTTTCGAAAACTCCTAGCTCTACTGAGTGTTCAGCATTCGCTTACTATTTTTTATGAATAAGTGCCTATTTTATGTGTGTGCACATCTTTTCATCCACTTATCTGTTTCCATGCTAGATTAGACGATAGAATAGTTGCTGCAGTTGCTTTGAGGACTTGTTGTTTCCCAATTATGCTGCCTAATCACGCTGGAGTTTTTACCGCACAACATTCCTAGCGAATAATGAAGATTGTTTGGCTATCTCCAAGTGGATCGCTTTTTAATAAAGATGAGTTTTGATTAATGAGGCCTACTTATAATAAAGAGACTGTTGTCTTTGCTAAGTACTTCCTGCTCATTCATTACTCCTTCATTAATGAGTAGTTATTTATGGATACCTGCCTATCTGTTGCCTTTTAATACACCTTCATGCTGCTGTAGAATTCTCTGGTCGGTTAATTGTGACTGTTCTGGCAGTGCATTTAGTGGTTTTAGACTGAGTTATACCCCGCTAGTTAAAACATCAGTCATCGATATTGTGTTGGTCTTTTTCCTAGTGTAGTGTACGAATTCTGGCATCAGTGACCACAGGAATATGGGTTCAGTTTTGGCAATGCCTTAGTACTTGTTTGTTTGCTGCTACTGAGGGCCTCAGAAGTGTTTTTTAGGAAAGTTGAACTGGTTGTAGTAGAATTTAATGGACTATGAGGCGGCAGTGAGTGCAATTCTTTCAGTAAGTTGTCATTTAGCATTAGATTCCAATCAGCACACGCGTAAAAGCATTTGACATTTAGTGTTTCTTGTTGCGTTGGTAAATTTTTACCAAAGTTACTGTTTGCTGCTCCAAGCTGGGTAGCGCAACCATCCGACAGACTGCTTTTACCCATTGTGAAGAATCAAACGGACAAGTCAATGGCCACGCATCACTGTGGTTGGGTGCAATGGTACATCCACAACATGTTTGCGGACTAACTGCTTTTTTGCCTTATTTGTTGCAGCAACAACAACGGAAAGAACAGCTGTAAATGAGACTAAGCTCCCGCAACACATCCATTGGATTCGTGTGGGTACTAACTTTCTTCAGTTGGGTTGAGACGTGGAAAAGCTAAAGGAGCTTGGAGTAAAAAAGTTGCTATAGATGTAGCCTAGATTTCTGAACGTGGTCTCACAAAATACAAAGCTGACAAGGTCGAAACTGGAAATGGCAATCTTGCTGGATTGTAGCTTAACACACTGTACAAATTGGACTTGGAGACAATCCGAAATAGCACTAATAAGTCACCTTAATTTCGCTCTGTGCTAAATAACTCGGTGGGAGACTAACAAACTAATAGATATTCACTATGTGTAGCGGCACCTCTAGATTGGTCTAGGTCCAATAAAAACGGTTCGTTTTATTAACTTCGTTTAGATGACACATCCAGCAACTCAGTGCACATTCATGAAGGGCGTGCAGCAGCTCTGCAGAATAATTGACGCCTCCACCGATGGCCAAGCATCCATAGTCGGGGCAGATGAAATGACAATTAAGGCTGCTCTACACCCCAAATCCGGCTACAATGCGCATGCAGATTTCCTGCTGGCTGTAAATTTCCTTGGCATGTTGATTTCGCTTGTATTTGCGCGGAATTTTACCTGAACATTTAATTGCTCATGCTGCGTACTCCATTTCATTATTTGGATAGGAATGGCAATTCTAAGCGTGTAATTTTGTTGCACATGCAAAGGAGTTGCATCCATACACTTGGTAATAGGCATTTCTCAGTGCTTAAGCCTCTCATTTGAACTATGTATACCGTGATTGACTTAGCAATGCATTTGAGACACCGGGACCAGGACACTCGTTGCCGTTGTTTTGTATATCATTGAGGTCGTTTTGAGAATGTTTGGCAAGTGTTGTTGCTTGATGTGTGCCTAATTTTAGATCAAGTGTTTCCCCACATATCCCGAGGACCGTCATGAGGCATCTTTCAACTCACCCATATTTCATCCCAACAATGAATCCTCGTACGGTTCCGTATGCATGAGTCTTCTTGATGACTGGCAGAGGTGAGCAACATTTTGTGAGTCTGAACTTCCGAGCACCGCATGGCTGATCATGGCGGCCGATGTGTTTCACTGGGTGAAGTTGGCGATTTGTAAATGAAACCTGCAAATGCAAGCACGGGCAAATTGTCGCTATTTGTTCTACTTTATGAACTTAGACTCCAGGAAACAGATGTAGGACCTAGAAGGTCAGTCACAAACACTGTTTTAAGGTAAAACGAGTAGCTTAATTGTCCTTCTAGAAGCCTTTTTCTCCTTTTGGCCTGCCTGATGTACAGCTGCTACGGTCTACTGGACTTGGTGAGAGCGATGCCCTACTTCATCGACCATCCCGATTTTGACTCGCCCATCAATTCCTTCGGCATACTCAGTGATCTTGCACAGCTGCCAACGATGACGACGCGTGTGCTTGCTAGTCTCTCTGTGAAGGGACGTCGCTTTCTACCTAATGCCGCGTGGTTTGAGTGGGCTCGCGACAACGGTTGTCTGCCCACCGAAGAAGAGGAGGTGGGAGAGTCGCGGAATGTGATGGAGGCAAAGAGCAAGTTGGATAAAAACTGCGGCCTCAGAGGATGAAAAGGTTAGTCAATAAATTTACAGTGTAAATTATTTTAGAAAAATAGAGTTAGTGGATCCTTCAAAAATACTTCATTGCCTTAGGATTCTGCCAATGAGACAGTTAATGCGTCCTCTGATACTGCATCAGATACCACCCCATCCTTTGCGAACATACGCTTGTTGCTTGATCCTGAGGATAGAAGTTCTTCTTGGGACCCTTATGCAGTACGCTGGTCACCATTTGAAGTGGAATCACATCGCGTTTTAATATGGCACCCTGCTAATGACCACAACACTGATGCTTACAGTGTTTTCTACTTTATCGAATTCTTGGGAACCGAGCATCATCGCAATGAACTGGGCGAGCATTATAACACCCTCTTCATCGGCAATGTCTTACGTGAATGCCAGTCTCACCCAGAGTGAAGACAAACGTCCAGTAACTGCTCTTGGTACGCATTTTCAAAGTACTTTGGAAGTTCTTACCAATCTTGCACTAGCTACAGCTCTTCTCTGCACCTTGACAATATGTTCAAAATTAACAAATCTGTCAGGCTGGCATTGACTGCAGACTTCTGCCCTTGGTCAGCGCAGGATGGTAAAGGCGAGCAGGTCCTATTTGGTGGACTATTTTTCGAGGACAACCGAAGGAGAGGCAACTTCACATGCTTTTTGGATGAGGATGGTGACGACGACATTGCAAGTCAGTGTCTCGCACGGCTTTTCGACTCTGCCTATTCCGACCACGAGGAGCATTGTATGACACCCAGTGAATCCTCTGAGGATGATGTTTAAAGTGGGACCATGGGTCAAGCGGACAGCTTACTTTCGAATAGTGATGCCCTTTCCACAGAAGAATATGATAATAATGTCTCTGAGTTTGATGAGGAGAGTGAAGAAACGTCTTCATTCGCCTCATCTTCAGCTTACAAGGACGTTCGTGTGCCTTGTCCATCAATAACAGATTGCTTTGATTGCCAACACGAATACGATTATATAAGGGGCTCTGTTAACGCAGGCCTAGATTCGGAGTGGAGATGGTTTCTTCGTGGAACCCGATGGTCCATACGATTTGCCCCACAGCAATATGTGGACCTCTCAATGACGGCTATTCGAGTTCCACCATGGCGAGCCAGTTCGGGTCGAATGCTGTCGGATATTTGCCGCTTTTGCGCAAAGAATCAAGGCTTGTTAAATCTCGTTCTAATCGATGCCATGGTAAGACTATTGTGACACCAATTTCTTCCAACTGTCTGTGTTGGTGTTGGATTCTACTGAGTGGAGCAGGCTTTGTTAGTTACATGAAGCAGGTTGTACACTGACGCATTCTCGGTGTAGGTGTAAAATATGCAAGCACGGTAGCTTTACACGCTTAGTTATCTTTAAAAAAGATCAAAAATTAAAGTAGCTTATCATTATTTTGCGTCAGCAGCGAAACTGTTCAGATGCAAATTAGAATAAGCTTCCACATATTTTGCGTGCTAACAAGCTGCGGGCGAGAGGTCAATTATTTTTCACTATTGGATAAAGTATAAGTCCCTCCCACCATCAGTTTTCTTACGATGCTTGAATTTCCTCTGTTAACGCTGCAATAACAGGAGCACAAAAAGCTTTTATATTTTTCGCTCTTAACCTTATAACAATTTTACTTTCCCCATTATAAGACGTTTGCAGAAAAAGCATCTGTAGTTTTGAGGAACTACGTTTGCAGGAGCGATGTGTCAACTGCAATCGTTGAAACATTGGAAACTATGGGCCACCATGTCTCTGTCTTTCTGCGTTCACGATCACGTTAATTTTACGCCCAGATGCTGTGGTGCCTCGGCTTCAAAAACGGCCGAGTTTCTTCCCAATTCTATGCCAACGGATCATGGAGAGACAACCTAAGTTTCTTATGAATGACTTCAAGAAATGAAGTTCAGCCTTAATGGACAATTGGTTTGCAAGCGTAATTAACGATTGTATGGATTGTGCAAAGAGGGTCTCTACTTCACCAAGCGTAATGAACGCGTAAGAGCTTATAAAGGCACGAGGCCTCCCGTTCACCATGAGTGTGTTAAAATAAATTAACTTCGATTAAAACTTCCTATCCTCGCCTCCATTGATTATACTTCTCACACTTTGTTAAGTCATATTTTACAACTAATATAGCATAAATACATTGAGTAGCACTCAGCTTTGCATTGCACTTTGAGGAGACAGATGAAGAGGCGTTCAAACACGTTTCCCATCAAGCTGTGTAATTTATGAACTTGGCTTAATCCAGGATTGGGAAGGGCAGAGCGCTCACCATAGCTCCTTACACACTCCATCATGCCCACTCTTTCAGTGGGTTAGCCATTTGGTCTAAGTTTCTGTTAATTTATGCAGCAAACTCGCAATTGTACCTATATTTTCAAACGAGATCATAACGGCTATCGTCAAACCACCAAAAGTGGACAAGGTCACTCCATTTGGTCAGCGTTGGTGAAATTTTCAATTGCGCAGTCTTCGGAAACTGCATTTTAGTTGGCAAGACTGCAGGTCTTATGAAGTTGACCTAATGCTACAGAAAGTGGCAGCCCTCGGAGCTCAGGGTCTATACCGTGATTGACTTAGCAATGCATTTGAGACACCGGAACCAGGACACTCGTCGCCGTTGTTTTGTATATCATTGAGGTCGTTTCGAGAATGTTTGGCAAGTGTTGTTGCTTGATGTGTGCCTAATTTTAGATCAAGTGTTTCCCCACATATCCCAAGGACCGTCCTGAGGCATCTTTCAACTCACCCATATTTCATCCCAACAATGACTCCTCGTACGGTTCCGTATGCATGAGACTTCTTGACGACTGGCAGAGGTGAGCAACATTTTGTGAGTCTGAACTTCCGAGCACTGCATGGCTGATCATGGTAGCCGATGTGTTTCACTGGATGAATTTGGCGATTTGTAAATGAAACCTGCAAATGCAAGCGCGGGCAAAGTGTCGCTATTTGTTCCACTTTATGAACTTAGACTCCAGGAAACAGATGTAGGACCTAGAAGGTCAGTCACAAACACTGTTTTAAGGTAAAACGAGTAGCTTAATTGTCCTTCTGGAAGCCTTTTTCTCCTTTTGGCCTGCCTGATGTACAGCTGCTACGGTCTACTGGACTTGGTGAGAGCGATGCCCTACTTCATCGACCATCCCGACTTGGACTCGCCCAACAATTCCTTCAGCATACTCAGTGATCTTGCACAGCTACCCACGATGACGACGCGTGTGCTTGCTGGTCTCCCTGTGAAGGGACGTCGCTTTCCACCTAATGCCGCGTGGTTTGAGTGGGCTCGCGACAACGGTTGTCTGCCCACCGAAGAAGAGGAGGTGCGGGAGTCGCGGAATGTGATGGAGACAAAGAGCAAGTTGGATAAAAACTGCGGTCTCGGAGGATGAAAATGTTAGTCAATAAATTTACAGTGTAAATTATTATTGAAAAATAGAGTTAGCGGATCCTTCAAAAAATGCTTCATTGCCTTAGGATTCTGCCAATGAGACAGTTAATTAGACAGTTAATGCGTCCTCTGATACTGCATCAGATACCGTTCCATCCTTTGCCAAGATACGCTATTTGTTTGATCCTGAGGATGAAAGTTCTTCTTGGGACCCTTATGCAGCATGCTGGTCACCATTTGAAGTGGAGTCACATCGCGTTTTAATATGGCACCCTGCTAATGACCACAACACTGCTGCTTACAGTGTTTTCTACTTTATCGAATTCTTGGGAACCGAGCATCATCGCAATGAACTGGGCGAGCATTATAACACCCTCTTCATCGGCAATGTCTTACGTGAATGTCAGTCTCACCCAGAGTCAAGACAAACGTCCAGCAACTGCTCTTGGTACGCATTTCCAAAGTACTTTGGAAGTTCTTACCAATCTCACACTGGCTACAGCTCTTCTCTGCACCTTGACAATATGTTCAAAATTAACAAATCTGTCAGGCTGGCATTGACTGCAGACTTCTGCCCTTGGTCAGCGCAGGATGGTAAAGGCGAGCAGGTCCTATTTGGTGGACTATTTTTCGAGGACAACCGAAGGAGAGGCAACTTCACATGCTTTTTGGATGAGGATGGTGACGACGACATTGCAAGTCAGTGTCTCGCACGGCTTTTCGACTCTGCCTATTCCGACCACGAGGAGCATTGTATGACACCCAGTGAATCCTCTGAGGATGATGTTTAAAGTGGGACCATGGGTCAAGCGGACAGCTTACTTTCGAATAGTGATGCCCTTTCCACAGAAGAATATGATAATAATGTCTCTGAGTTTGATGAGGAGAGTGAAGAAACGTCTTCATTCGCCTCATCTTCAGCTTACAAGGACGTTCGTGTGCCTTGTCCAACAATAACAGATTGCTTTGATTGCCAACACGAATACGATTATATAAGGGGCTCTGTTAACGCAGGCCTAGATTCGGAGTGGAGATGGTTTCTTCGTGGAACCCGATGGTCCATACGATTTGCCCCACAGCAATATGTGGACCTCTCAATGACGGCTATTCGAGTTCCACCATGGCGAGCCAGTTCGGGTCGAATGCTGTCGGATATTTGCCGCTTTTGCGCAAAGAATCAAGGCTTGTTAAATCTCGTTCTAATCGATGCCATGGTAAGACTATTGTGACACCAATTTCTTCCAACTGTCTGTGTTGGTGTTGGATTCTACTGAGTGGAGCAGGCTTTGTTAGTTACATGAAGCAGGTTGTACACTGACGCATTCTCGGTGTAGGTGTAAAATATGCAAGCACGGTAGCTTTACACGCTTAGTTATCTTTAAAAAAGATCAAAAATTAAAGTAGCTTATCATTATTTTGCGTCAGCAGCGAAACTGTTCAGATGCAAATTAGAATAAGCTTCCACATATTTTGCGTGCTAACAAGCTGCGGGCGAGAGGTCAATTATTTTTCACTATTGGATAAAGTATAAGTCCCTCCCACCATCAGTTTTCTTACGATGCTTGAATTTCCTCTGTTAACGCTGCAATAACAGGAGCACAAAAAGCTTTTATATTTTTCGCTCTTAACCTTATAACAATTTTACTTTCCCCATTATAAGACGTTTGCAGAAAAAGCATCTGTAGTTTTGAGGAACTACGTTTGCAGGAGCGATGTGTCAACTGCAATCGTTGAAACATTGGAAACTATGGGCCACCATGTCTCTGTCTTTCTGCGTTCACGATCACGTTAATTTTACGCCCAGATGCTGTGGTGCCTCGGCTTCAAAAACGGCCGAGTTTCTTCCCAATTCTATGCCAACGGATCATGGAGAGACAACCTAAGTTTCTTATGAATGACTTCAAGAAATGAAGTTCAGCCTTAATGGACAATTGGTTTGCAAGCGTAATTAACGATTGTATGGATTGTGCAAAGAGGGTCTCTACTTCACCAAGCGTAATGAACGCGTAAGAGCTTATAAAGGCACGAGGCCTCCCGTTCACCATGAGTGTGTTAAAATAAATTAACTTCGATTAAAACTTCCTATCCTCGCCTCCATTGATTATACTTCTCACACTTTGTTAAGTCATATTTTACAACTAATATAGCATAAATACATTGAGTAGCACTCAGCTTTGCATTGCACTTTGAGGACACAGATGGAGAGGCGTTCAAACACGTTTCCCATCAAGCTGCGTAATTCATGAACTTGGCTTAATCCAGGATTGGGAAGAGCAGAGCGCTCACCTTAGCTCCTTACGCACTCCATCATGCCCACTCTTTCAGTGGGTTAGCCATTTGGTCTAAGTTTCTGTTAATTGATGCAGCAAACTCGCAATTGTACCTATAGCTTCAAACGAGATCATAACGGCTATCGTCAAACCACCAAAAGTGGACAAGGTCACTCCATTTGGTCAGCGTTGGTGAAATTTTCAATTGCGCAGTCTTTGGAAACTGCATTTTAGTTGGCAAGACTGCGGGTCTCATGAAGTTGACCCAATGCTACAGAAAGTGGCAGCCCCCGGAGCTCAGGGTCGACCCTGCTTCTTGCAGATGGTTTGACACCAACTTTACGGCGCTGTTGTGCTCTCACATTTCTCTGCTGGAGACGGAACCATCGACTGGATAGGCTGTAAAATGCTTTAAAAACACCAAATAATGCCATTTGTATCAAGTTTTAAAGGTGGCTGCTACAGTATTGGGTATGCATCCCAGAGTTTATGCTTAGCTTAAGAAACCAGCTTGATCCATATGCGATGTTTAACAAATCCTTGATATGCGCCCCATGTTGATGCGTTTGAGCTTCGATGACAGACACAGTCGTAGGAGTTCATTGTATTTTTAAACCAGCAGGATCGGGAGGGCTTTAGTTAACTTTGGTGACATTTTGTTGACGTCTTAGATAATCCCTTCTAGAAGAGGAAGTGGAATGCGCCTATGTGGTTATCAGACGGGCTCAGCCTCGCCGTTGCCCGTGTCGGATTCATGGCACTTCTTCCTCGCAGTTTGGCGCCTCAGCATGGAGATGTATGCAGCTCGTAATCAACAGCTCTCGTCTGTTTCAAGTAGGGCTGACAACGCCTTCGCCAGCTGACCTGTTCACTTATCTCCTCCCACCCCAATGTACGTTTCAGCAGAACAAGCATTGATTTAACGTTAGGGTCCATCCAAATCAGTCATGTTGCCTTAAAGAGTATAGCATGGTATTATTTGATGAAGACCACTTAATCTTTCATTAGAAATCATTATTTTTACTGGTTTTTACACAAATGATAGAGCTAAACAACTCACACTGTAGTAAGTACGCCTACAACCAGGGAAATCTTCAAAACATGTAGCCATCATTGCAAAGTCATTCTGACTGAACACGGAAACCGCGTGAAGGCTTTTAGGAAACGTATTCCTTAGTGTTCCTGACAGCTAATTATGCCTTGTCCATGGGGCGTCGACTGAGCAACAACAAACTGACGATGAGGATCCATATTTATTTGTCACCTTGCTTTCACACCAATCCTCTGAAATGCAACCAGTCACTCCTAGGCCTAAGTGATTATTTATGCTGAACCTTAGGTGCAATTATAAGGGCATAATTGGGCGACTTTGCAACGGGTGATTTTAACACATTTTTGCTTACACGGTCTGCATTCAAGCTGAAGTGCATGATTGCCAGCGCATTAACTTAAGTGATATATGCGTCAGGAGCTCAAGTCTTTCTACAATGTACACTAACCTAGCGGTTAGGACCTCGAGATAGGCCAGTGGCCCGATCCGCACGCCAACAGCATATATTCTGCCCGAGAGTTGCAGGAGTCCCGACAAGGCACACTGGTGCAACGTGACAAGCAACTACTGTTTTTTAAAGTGACACAAGAAAATGAGTGGTAATGGCCATTCCAGCAAAACTTATTTTGCACCGTGCGATTCTCATCAACTCAGCAGCACCTATTTAGTCGGAAGGATTGCATCTCAGGGAGGCACATCTCAACAAATTAGACTATAAAATGGACAGATCACAGTCATATTTATGTGCTTTCCCATTGTGAATATGCTCACATTTGCGTTCGCTTGCAAGTTGGCAGGTCTGTCCATCCATGCATCTACGCCCTTCTCTTCGCGCTGACAATGGTACTCTCAGCCCACCAACCCATGAAAATGGAACCAATTGCCTTATACCGCACTACCTAAGTGAACTTCAGCGTCAGGAGAATCCCCGCGAAATGTGAGTATGTTCTTTGCAGACTCGAAATAAATGAAGCTAATACACCGATTCGTGTGCAAATTTGTAAGAATTTTTTAATTAGGTACTTGAGGTTTCCATCAAACTCCTATCTTCGACAACATACTTCGGCCCGAGGAAACATTCCTGCAATAGTCGCAACAAAGTGAGGTCAATAGAAGCAAGCTTAAGTGCTCTGAAGTTTACAAATAACCTTAACAATCGAGCCTGCAGATCGGTAAATGGTTCATCAATGGCGTAGACTGCACATCAACATCCAGCCGGTAGTAGCATTTTCAACAACTTAGTGACCGGTGCTGGGATCACATAGTCCACGCAAGTCAATGGAATCAGGCCGCTAATTCGATTTGATACGCTATGAATCATTTTCCTTTTCTCCCGCTTACAAATGTCAGATCTAGTCACATCACACGCGCTAGAAATTCACAATCGACTTAGCGCAATTGTGGGTGTTTAGACGTCGCTTGCGTTTTGTTTCTTCTCAAGAACGCACAACAGCTGCCATCTGAAGATTACGCTTCTTCTCACCCATAGGTGTGTTCTGCTTTAACAAAGCAACATTAATGTCGGCGGCGGAATGACATTTTCACCCGGTTTACACGTGCCACAAGCACCAGCAATTGTTCAAAGCTTCAAAGAACCTCAATTCAGTGGGGTGGCAGCGCAGATGGACTTGTGCGCTCTCACGCACTAACCCAATAAAAAGTGTGAGAACATGAAAGGTAGGCAAAGATCAATGGCTCTTCAATAGGCTTTTGCTGCTGCAGCCCTTTAGCGTGATGAAATGGGATGGAATCGCTGTAATCCTGGCAAACACTTAATCTAGCTATCTCTCCTAGGATTACTAGCCAAGTTAAAATGGTTGCGAAGTAAGCAGCATGCTCTTGACACGCAGAATGAAGGTCCGTCTTGCATTTAATAACTAATGATGTGCAGCTCATTTTATCCGTATAGGGTGCAGTGTGATTCACCTCTTGCTCCTGAATCAGTCGCTCGCTCAAAGGTCCACAGAATCTAACCTTATAACTCAGGTTTCAGCTTGAACGATGCAAGAAGTTCCCAATAAGCACCGACGGGCAATGTGGAAGTTAGTGCAGTCTGGACAAGGAAGGCGATGCATTTTGGTTTTGCATAGTTAGAGCTTCTCTCATAATAGTCAACTTAGACAAATTAGTAGGAATTCAGGGATTACATTTTATTTGTAGTGCTTGAGGTTC
>LWMJ02000390.1:41861-63489 GCA_001693035.2 Taenia asiatica | reverse complement strand
GGGTGTCACGTCGTATTTGTTTGCATCCATCAGTCGCTTCCGGATCAATTGGTCAGGCCACATCAACATTGGAGTTCGTTGTGTCGGCTCCGCTCATTCCTTTCCAACATACACGTTTTCGAACTCAATAACTGTAAAATTACTCGACCCCTTCATGCATGCATTCAGCGATCTGTCTTAAAGCCTCTCATCCCTTTATCTACTCATCGGTCCGTCCCAAGTGTAGTAGATCCTATCAGCTACGTTTAATCTGGGAACGCCATTACTATCAACAGACCATCCATCTTTCTCTCAGCAAAAGCAATCTGTTGTCATTATTTGCTTCTCTTCTACAGATGAGAGAATGGGGTTCCAACAAACTACAAGAGTGGGTTGGGTCAGTGTGAGGTACTGATCGTTGAAACGCTACACTAAGGGCCTTCATTGACACCTGGCACGAGAAACTGATTAAAGGCACTACTCTCTCAGTTACGACTGGACGGCTATTTTGACGTTTGTATATCTGGCCACTCCAGCACTCGTTCTGGATGTTCTAGAGCATTTTTTCCACTTGAATGCATATGTTAAATTTGATAAAATTTGATATAAATGCCACAACACTGTTTCGTCCATTATCTTTGAACAACCTGCTGCTTTCATTACTACATTCCACTAAAAATTACTCATTGCATTTGTGATGCGAAAACAGTCTACACATTGTGTGTGCTTCGCTATTACACTGACTCGATCCAAGTGCTGCTGCATTGCTGGTTAGCGAACCGTGCCAAATCATGCTGGTCTTGCTATTGGAACGATTTGACCTATTATATGCCCGTAGGTCTCATGCGGAAGTGGCCCACTTATCTGAACAGCGTGTTTAAGATGTTTCACCGTTGATCAGACTGCAGACATGATAAGTCATGCGTCCTCATTTATAAATGTGCACTTCGGTGCCGATCATCACATTGGTGGCGATGGTCAAAGCTAACGAACATGCTTGAAGGAGTTCCTTTTCTCATTGGTAAATCTCATGTATTCTGAAAAAGGCCGCTTCGATAAGGACATTTTGCAAAAGGTTATATTCTTTTAGCATTTTTGCAAAAACTGACCTGTGAGTGTGAAAATTTGTTTCACAGGTCTGGTTTGATTGTCTATATTGATGTATTAGGAAGACTAGAAAATAGTAGGAATGTACCGATGTCAATCCTTATTCCATTTACAAGGCTACGCAATCTGTCAATGGAGTGTACGACCTTCTCCACTGTCTTTCTCTCCTTTCAGAACAGCCTTCGAATCAATTACTACAGGGTGGCGTTATATGTCAACGGCAGTAGTACTTCCCACCCTAAACTTATCATGGTTTGCAGCACCATTTCACGCACTTATTTATGATTGAAAGCAATTGCTTCTTCGCTCTTGGCCATTCTTAAGAAATCCTGCTGTAATTACACCAATAATTCCACAGTGCTTTGCTCATGAAAATCTCGTTAGGTTCCAGTTTCCGTTTATGGTTAATGTTCAAGGTCCTGCCAATGATTCAAGGATGGCGTTAGTTTAATTAGGCAGGAGATACGCCAACGCCTCGCTTCTATTGACCTTAAATGCTCGCTCAATTTGACATCCTCATACGACTTACGATGTAGCGAGATAGATGGATGTTTAACACTTCAAATGTCCGACGCTATTATAAGCACGGTTCGAGAACAAGAAGGAAGAATTCACTGCTTGGTGAATAGTGTTTCCTTGTTAGGCTAAAACCGCACCAACTTTGCGTAAAACGCATCACAGGAAGCCGATTGGTCACAGCTAATCTCAGATGGATTCCTGAACTTGACTACTGCAATCTCATTGCCAGTCTTCACTTTTCTGCTCCCATCTAACAAGGAAAGGCTCCGGTAGTCACTTTCAGGTAGCTGCCATAAACTTTTCACCAGTTGATGTAGCCAGCGGAAGAACAGTTTAAGCGCTTAGACCAAACTGCGTCTCGCGTCATCTTGGCCAAACAACAGCTTAACACCTATTAATGGTCTAAATCGAATGAAATAACATAAGTACTCTGAAAAATGAATTATGTTCGAACACTAAGCTGTCTGCACTATAGTGAAGAACCTTTTGGACTTCAATCTGCTTAATTCATACAGAACGGTACGTGATTGCGTAAGCTTGTTAGTGCAGTCAAGCTGTAATGGTGGCTATTACCTGACTAGATAGGGTATGCTATGGCCGTTGTAGCCGGTGAGTAAGTCTTCGGTGGGTGTTATCACAGCTATATCTAACCACTTATAAAAACGGAAGCTGTGCACGTCTTGGGGGATCAAATAATGTTTTTAAATCCAGTGTGTTTAGCGCTCACATTTTTAATCTCAATTTTTTTGATGAATTCTGTTTCTCACACGGAGCTACCTTGTTTTGACGTTAGTAGCACACCTGCACATGGTTTCTGCAGCTGTCACAAGACTTAAGGTGTTTAATATTATTCATTCTGTCAATAGGGGCGTCTATGTGTGTGCGCACGTACGCCAGGCAATGACTTCATGGCTCATATTAGGGCTATATACGCCAACGAGAATAGAAGCACATCTACAAGGCTGAACGTTTTATTAGACTAAGGGTGGGGCTGCTTCACAACAGTAGAGGCTTGCATTTTTTATCCCAAAGATCTGGTCCACCCTCAGATCAAACACTTTGGCTCCTCAGGCTCCTTCCGTTTCCAATTTGTACACTTCACCGTTTTATCACTCAATGTTACATCACCATCTAATCAATGATCAATCAAATTCGTCCTACCAGTCTGTCACCCACCACATGACTTGCACATGATATTGATGCTGGAAATTGTTCCAAAATCAAGCCCATCTTACTGCGTTTGTTCAGCCTTTCTGGTAGTAGTAGAGCAGCTGCATCTCAATCCATGCTGCGCTCATTGCACTGTTGAAAGAGGAATCGATGGTGGAATTAAAACCGCAAGTGGAGTTGTGCCCTCTGCAAATTCGAACGTTTTTCTTCAGTCACATTACTATATTTCACGGACTACTTACTATTAAAAAGAATTGAGTAGCATAAGGGATGGAATTAAAATAACTGACGCATTAGTTGGTGGGATTTTTATGCAGGTAGATATAAGTCAAAATTTGCAAGTGATGGCTGTTGCAGTTAAGAAGTCCTAATACATATATAAAATCTTTAGTTGCTAATATCAATGACGCAAGTTAAAGGCAGCCGAATGGAAGGATGCGACAACCTCAAGTAACTCTTGAAAAGATTAATCGGGGAGATCGCCAATACACGTCAAGCGTTACTGTAAAAATAGTAACTTGTTGTTCAGTGACGATGAAAGCGGTCCCATTTTGGGTTGCAACAGTCAAAATTTTACCCAATAATCATCCACCTGCCTCGCCTCACAAATCCGCTTCACACAAAACAACGTGAAGAATCGGGTGGGACACTGAAAATGAAGCCAAATGTGGTGTGTCCTTAGGTATGTTTGTGCTAGCAATGGACGCATGTCGGGAAACATCAACCCTCCAAAGGCATTATAGCACTTTCTTGCATTCATAAACATGGTTGCGTCAGGTAGAGGAAGATTTAATAACGTTAAGTTAAGTTGTGACCGCCAAGTGATTCAATATGGCACCGAAAATTATGATTTTTAAGGTCGGACAGATAACATACTTTGCTCGAGTTGGCATGGGCACATGAGGTGTACGCTTTTACTGCCCGCATCGTTCCATCCCTCCTGATTGGCTGTCGTTGATTCAAGATGCAAGGTTATTGGGATACAAATGATCGCTCGAAGATTGCAGATCATAATCAATTAGTCAGACATCCAAAATGGGCTAATCTGATGCATTAGCTAAGTCGGGTTTGAGCTCATGTTCAGGCTCCCATGTTGGTCCCTAGCCCAACTTAGGCGATCGTCGTTAAGTAGTCAATTGCACGTATGCATGCATGACAAATAGGTTCTTCCGAAAGCTTTCATTAAATGCTCACAAAGTGATAGCCTTCATCCGGCGAATGGTATCTTATCCAGCTCGCATTTCACTGTCTGCCTTTTGGTTTTCGCAACCATTTGCTGCCACTACGGTGTAATCTGCCATCACCCCAAGGTACATAAGATCCTACGGAGTCCAAACAAGAAGCAAAAAAGTATGATCGCAAATAAAATGACCAGCGCAAATCCGTGCCCAAAAGTAAATACTATTAGTGGGCCTACGAATTTCTATCGCATGCGCTGTTGGCGGCTGTGGAATCTCCGGAACTGCCAGTCCGTTTTATAGAATTTTACTGCGTGCGATTTTCCTAAGTTCTACCCAATCATATGTGCCTTTTTATATGCTTAGGTTGCTTTCTACCCCTTTGCTCCTTATTCGAACGCGTAAACTGGAATGCACAGTATTATAGTAGGTCAAGTAATGCTAATAGCAGAGGCAATAATGCTGCAGGCGGCAGTGCACCCGGTGTTCTTATCGATGTCGATACTATCGCCTACAACTACAAACTGCAGTCGCATTGATGATCGGTAGAAAGCCCAATATGCGTCGAGACATTGAAGTCATTCGCTTTCAAATTGTTTGGCTGTGACTGGTTTCTCTGGCCCAAGTTAGAACTGTAGGCATCCTGTTTTTATGCTTCGGACTCCGTACCTCCCCTACTACTAGCAGCAGAGACAGCGGTAACTTAGAGGACAACAGTTACATAAGGGCACCCGTCGGTCAATGACGGGGAGTGTATAGTCGGTCCAAGACAAAAGTCCCGCAGGTGGTGGCTGGACGCTTTAGTAGATCCTTAACAAGTTGTCATTTTTGGTGTTGATCGCCTGGTCGAGTGTGGTCTTGAGCTCGTTGTTTAGCCGAAATCTGACTACTTTGCAGGCAGCTAGCATTGGCGTCGAAGCTGCTACGGTAAAAGGGGTTAGGAGTGCGGGTACCGCATCGCCACTTTTGATGCCATTGCGTTTGTGATAAGATGGAAGGGTAGTGCGTGGGGCACCGGTGTGCGCCGAAGTAAATTGCAAGCGCATCCCTGTTTTCATTGACTAGGTTACTGTAGCCTAGACGAGATCTCCTTAAGAACGAATCAGCTTGTTTACGTAGTTTTTATTTTGTGGATGAATACTTGACCTTTCATCGAGTGCAATGGCATCTTTCCAACACACTGTCCTTGCCTGCTTAGTAAGATTGTGCGGTACCGTTCGTGGATGCAGCTGGCTTCCGATCCGGTCTGGCAGTCTGTCTGCCTGTTCGCCTTTGCCTGAGGATGACGAAGTTGGGCCCGCTGAATGCGATGGTAAAAGGGTCGGTTGCTTCGGCTTCGAAAACAAACAGGTAGGCAGGTAGTGAGGAGGTGATAAGGTGGTGACAAGGGTGTCTGTAGGGCAACCAAAGTGGTGCGGCAATTGACGCGGTGGACTGCTAATCCATTGGGGTCTCCCCGCGTGAGTTCGAATCTCACCTGCGTCGCGACAGCATCATTTGTAGCCCTCACGCAGGCAATCTGCTTTGCCTTTGTTAACACAATGCCCACCACGTGCGCATGCGTAGAGGCACGTGCAGAGGGAGGATTGGGCAGCAATCGCGACAGTAACGATATCCGCCGCGATTCGCGATGGAGCCAAGGACGTATGGGTCTTCAGTCCAGTACCCACCCAACTGAGCTCTCACGGCAAAGCCACGCCTTTAACTGCTGTATTTTTATCTATGTGGTTGCCTGCAATTAGTCCTAATGCCGCTACCACACTGCTCATTTGCGTACCGCACGTGCATCAACTTATCTGCTCACGGTTAAGTGAGCAGAAGCCGTGGAGGCGTTGTCGTCTACTGTGGCAATGGCTACAGCGATGGTGATGGTAACGATGCTGTTATGCTGTGATGAGCTCAAGCAAAGAGATAATGCAGAGTGCGTCTGGTTAATGTTGGTGACTGCCATCTCGACATCGCCTGATTCATCCAACATAACCCTAGCCAGACATTGGTTCAATAACTATACAGGTGTTGTAGCGAGAACAGTAGTAGGCAGCAACTCGTATATTATGTCTTTGCCAAATTCAGTGAGCGTGACAGAGGAGAGATGCGATCAACAAACACATCATCGACACCGCTACTACCACTTTCACGGCCATGACGAGGAAGAGGTGGAAGGGGAAGAAGGTGGAGGGGTGGAAATAAGTGTTATCGGGAGAGTAAGAGCGGTGGTCGCTAGAGTGGCGTTGCTAGGACATTGGTGAATTCGGAAACGGTAAATGAAGAAAGCGCATTTAAATGCAGATCACAATTAAAATGTAGTGAAAGGGCTTACTTTAGTTCTAGTTGCAGTAGAGTTAGTAAAGTTTTAGTTGCACCCAATCAAGGAACGCACTGGCATTCGCCAACATCATATTTGAATTCAAGGCTGCTTCGCCATTTGTCAGTACAATGACGATGATGCTGACACGCCATTTATGATTTTAGCCAAGACTTGATGCTTTGATATTTTCTTATAGGAGCGCCCAGCATCTTTGAAACAAGGCGGCACATAATTGGATGATTTAACGAAAAGGCGAGCACTCCGATCCAATACTGCGTTGGGAATATGACGGCTCGGTAAAATCTTGCGCTAACCTCAAGTTGATTCTAAGATTGTGGAAGCAGTCCGTGGCTGGAATAAGGCAAAACTGTCCTATAACTATTTTGAATGCACATGTACGAAGTTCTTCAGTATTTTTAAGCCATTACTTAGAAATTAAACATCCCTGTGAAATCTTCGCAAACAAACGTTTATGCTTATTTTCATCTTGTGGAATTTCTTCGATGGTATGCGCTGGTAAGACAGTGGTCGGGTGGTCAGCGGTGCAATACGACAAGCTGAGTCGGGACCGTCCTGATCCATAATGCTTAACAGCCTACCGATGTAAGCCTGGGTAAGCGAACGTTGACGTAGCTGAGCATTTGGGCATAAGGAAACTTTTTAGCCTTATTGTGTGAAAAATTGATTTGCAGAGTGAGTCGTGTAGTAAAGTCTACAGGCGCACTTAATGTCCCAAAATGTCTTGTGTAGATGCTACAGTGTGCACTTTAAATGGCGTATTACCGTCCATGACACCCACATTTCGTGAGATGAGAGTACACTGCGATATTTTTGTATCCAATGCAAAAACAGCAAGTATTGTTTCCCAATAACAAGTAGTAGAACTGAAAGAGAGGACAATGCCAAGTTTAAAAATAGCATGGAACATTTGCAATCATCATATATCAAACAGAAGGGACGCGATGATAACCACGTCTATTTGCGCGCATACTCGAAAGTGTATCTACTCCCACCACCAAAAGCATCTCTCGATTCTCATAATTTGCAAAGCAGAAGTTCATTTTAAGTGCTGGAAATCATTATGCCAACGAACGTTATCCATTTAGAGCCTGTCAATACAAAGTGATTTCATACAAAGGCGCATCTTCGGTTGGGTAAAATGACGGCATTTGCATGAAAAGAGGTAAAAGAAAACTACAATAAGCACAGCAATGAGATCTGTGCCCAAGATGCGAGAGGGTTGCGCAAATGCGAATCTTACGACTGAGCAGGCGCCATAGACACCTGATTGAAAAACGTAATTTCGTCTTATGCAACCTCGGAGCCTCACACATTTGCAAACACGACTTTTCTATTCACAATAGCAGAGGCAGAAGTGAAATGAAAAAATCCAACTCCATTGCACGGCAAGTCGCGTGGCAGTGGTTCCGAATTCCATGAAGTAATTTAGCTAGTTAAACAAGTTGGGGTAAACAAACACAGGCTTTTGAATAACAAATAAAAATGACGTCTTACAAGCATCTTGGAAACATTCATGTAGCTGTTACGCTTGTAAAGATTTAAACCGGATCGATTGCCAGCGATAAATCAGCCTAAAACCCAATTTTGATAGCGATTATTATAGAACACAAACGAAATTGCAAACGCCAAATCGAAGCATAATATGCTCTAAAGCCATTGTCAGTCAAAAAATTTTGTCAAATATTGCTAAGAGCAACTTTACTGTAGCTAGGATAATCGCTACGAAATATTTGCCCACAAAGGTATTTTAGGTACCAAAGTATAAGTCAACAGTTATACCTCTGTTTGTTTATTCATATTGCGATTCCACGCTTTGAGGTCACGTCGGTCTTAACTGAAGCAATCGCGTTCAAATTCTTCAATGTTGGATAGGCAGGGAGAGACTTTCCAATTGCTTTGCCATCTCGATTCCCTCTGGAAGGATTGTGCTTGCACCTTATCCGTCACTTGTGTCCTAAAACTAGTTTACGCAGTCTATGTAAGTTGAATGATCTCGATTTTGGAGGCAAGTGTCTTAGATGCGAAAAAGTGAATCCGTCGATTCAAGGTTTCAGATGCTAAACAGTTATTTAATGGAAATAGAAGCCAGTAATTCATGCGACTCCTGGTAAATAGTCGTTATCCCCCACGAGCAAAACGGCATCTGTGGATACTGCTGTGAGTGGTAGTATATTTCTTTATAATGGTTTGTACCTTATTGAACGTGCATTCGGGTTTTCAGATCTCAGTTACACGATGTCTCATGTACTGCCTTTACCATTTGGTCGTCTGTTTGTAGCATTCCTTTCGCATATGTATTATTAAAACAAGACTTAAAATGATTCTTCAGATTTAGACATGTCACATACTCCAGGATTTAACTGATATTATTTACGACATCCACCATTCTATGGTTTCTAACGTTGATGAAAGCCATGTAGGCGTACTACTTAATGGGCACTGCATTTGGACTACAAATATCAATGCAGTGGTGACACTTAGGATAAATTAATGCACAACCATTTGGTCAAAATTTATTAATCCTCTCCAGCATGCCGTCAGTGGTATAGCGCAAATTGAATGCGGGTCTAGTAACAACGGCTTTACCGAGCGACATGCCTAGGCCACGCAAACCATCACACCCTACCCACACGGGTGTGTGCTGGTGAAAGCCGCACGGTGATAATGTGAACAGGGTCATGCACTGTCTCCTAGGCAGGCATGTTTAAACCGGCTGCGATTGATGCGTCATGCACAGCTTGTGAAGGGGTGGTTTTGCTCACCGTGACTATCTCACCTCCGCCCCCTTTTTCCTCTCCTCATACCGGTAGAACTTACTATCACACCCACAACCCCATCTGTATGCGTATGCATGATACGGACGTGATGATAAATTTTTCACGCTCAGGGTGGCCCTATTCTGCCTATTTAGGAGAGCTGCATAAATGCATCTGTAGATTGTTTCTTGAATGTTCTGGCGCGTTTTTAGCCTTAAATAAATTGCTGTAGGGCCAATGTGGTTATCACTGACATGCAAATTCAAATCTTTTAGAAGTCTCTTAAGCCCATCATGTGTTGTGCCGTTCCCTGCCAGCCTTCGTCAAATTTAGCCACATATCCAGCCTCGCAAGGGGCGTTTTCGGATCGCCGCTTTGTTCACTGGCGAACACAGATTCGATTAACATCATGTTACAAAATTCAGCGGGTTCAGCACTCCGGAATGTATTCTTTGGAGCCGCATTCATTCATCCGCCCAACATATCGGGCAAATAGGGTCACGTTAAATACAGTTTTGGTATCTGTGTGCTTAACCGGAGCCCTCGGCACATCCAAGGTAGCAGCAATCTATACGTGCAGAAATAATGAACCGAAACTACCGAGGTAATATTCACTGCCACTTGTCATGCATACGCAAAGGGCATGACGAATAATGTTATCAAAATATGAACTGACTGAAAAATATGGAACCTGGTATTCGCGATGTAATTTTAGCTGAGAACAGATATTTTGCCTAACTTCTCAAGAAATAATTAGATATATGTATGTTGCGCAGTCGTGAGGTAAAATTGGCGAGAACAAGAAAGTCGAGGCATTGCTTGTTGGCTTAAGTATCTGCACATACTGAAACTCTATACATTACGTAGATGGTACAAACACATCTATTGTCAAGTTTTGAAAACACTTAGACGGATTTAACCAGCACAAAGACATTTAGTGCGCTATCTGTATCATCAATGAAAATAGCAGCAGAAAAAGCCTTCATTTGGACGAAAATGGGCAACTAATCCTCAAGTGCTTCCTTTTTAACCACAGCCTGAGAAGTTGCTAACATGCGCTCGCCATTTTGAAAGCACAACCTTTCGTAAACCAACTCGCCTGCACTCCAGAAAATGAGGGCCATCCATTGGGGAGATATCGGTGTCGTGGCCTTCGCACGCTTCCACACCCATAAACGGCAAGCAGATTGATGGCCTAAAAGTTAACTTACTAGTGTGATTTAAATGGCACAATTTGTGGTCTGAACGTGCGTACATTGATCCGAATGACTGATCTTCAAAAGGAATCCTCATTCCTCTATCAACTGTGTATGATTTTGCCTCTAATCCATGATTACATTTGCCTCAGATGTTTTCCATGTTCCTTTGAATATTGAGAGGCAGTACGCGAGCAAAACGCCAAAATTTGTTTTCGTACATCTTAAATTTAGGTTAATTTTTTTGGAAATTGGTGGCAAATTTTTTTTATTGGACAGCATTGTATTGTACTGAGTAGAAAAGTAGGTTTGAGAGTCCCATAACAGATTAGAGGATCGTGAACCCCATATAGTGTATGCATAAAGGCCTCACGATCATTAATAGATTGCGTCCCGGATGATAATGGCGGACGTAAAGACTACTGTTTATTGTGGGAGTTCCTGCACATGTTTCTAAAAAATGATTCGTGGCCTGGCGTCTATAGCTGTATTAAGTGAGTTCAGCCTGGGTGCTGTTGGTGACCTGAACGCCTACAGGTGGCCTCGCGGTGGATTCTCCAGTTTTTCATTGCACAACGGGAACCTTAGCATACCGCTTCCATTAATCCAATGCTACTCGCAATCACCTGCAGAATTAAAAATAAATTAAACAAAGGAGCGACCATGCGTTACAGCATGCTAACGGGAAAAACGATCAGTGATGCTATTCCAAATGTGTTCCACTCAGTTGCTTAGCGTATCAGTACCATAGTCTGAAGACCGCAAGCTCAATGACGCCTTGGACACATCCTTTTTCTCAAGAGTACCAACATAAAACGCGAAGCACTTTCGTCGCGATGGCCGAGTGGTTAAGGCGATGGACTAGAAATCCCTTAAGGATTCCCAGCGCAGGTTCAAACCCTGCTTGCGACGTCCGCATGGTTCTTAACGGACTGTCCGGTCGCAGCACCGTCTTTCGACCACGCGCGCAACAATGTGAGCAGACATTGATCACCTGTTTACCGAATGCGGTTGCTGAGTTCCGCGGTTGTGAGGATGGGGTTCAGCACAATAGACCAACGGCGCCATGATTTGAAGAGAAGCCAGTGGGGCCACAGAAGATAAAGGGATCTACTTGAGACTACTTAATAGCGCTGCAAGCAGGACCCGAACCCGCTTAGGAAAATTTTAATGGATTCTCAGTCCATCGCTTTGCCCTCCCAGGTATCAAGACGTCCTTTTACTCCTACCCATCTCCGTCAACGGCACCGTGCAGACGAGCCCTGCATCATTGTACTACTTGAGCTCGCCACAGTACAGCAACGACAACAACAACTATTGCCATCGTAGACAACAACGTCTTCACGGCTACTGCGCAAATGGCTATGGGCAGCTAAATTGATGTACATTCGACACGCACCAGAATATTGTGATGAGCCTCATGACGGGAGAGCGTTAAACCGAAGATCTAGACGTTCGCGGTTCAATCCCAGGTCGCAACAAACATCATTGTTGCAGTTTTGTTCCTCAACTCTTCCTTCGCATGTGCCTCTGCGCACGAAGACGCGGTAATGGATCGGCCACAGCAAAGGCGTCTAGGGTGTAACCAAACGAACTGTCCGTATGCTCTGACAGGACAGTAATTGACGCCACCACGGTGCATGTGGGATCCAAACTCAAGCAGAAATACCGGATGGATCTGCATTCAACCTCCTTAATCATCTACCTACCGCGTCACCCCTCGATACTTCCCGCCTGCTTCATCCATCCCACTTTCGCCACCTCATAACCTCATCACTCATTTTACCAACTTTGCTCGCTGTCTTTTGTTCACGGCCTCACTGGTGCCCTAACACTGCCATTCTTTTGACCGCCACTCCTGATCTGCCGGTGCTCTCTCTATGTCTAAACTCACCCACTTGGGTAGCTGAATGGTCAGAGTTTTGAAGCAATGAGAGCGCGTGTAATTTAACAGCGGTATTTTGAATGCCACCTACCTTCTGCAAATTAGACACTACGCAGTACCGTAGGATGTGACCTAGTGAACTGTGTTGTGACGTGGTGTGGGGATAGTTTCATTAACAGCAAGTGCGACATCACGTGGACAGGGGATTGTCTGACGAAAAGGGTCATGGAGTGAGGCATTGCCGCTGCCTGAAAGGTTTAATGTTTAAGTCGAGCGCTGGACCAAATGGAATTTGGAATCATATGAAACTCTTTTTTTTGTCTACATATGAAAATCCCATACTGGAAGTCACGTGCGAAACTGAGTCGCGCGCTGATGACCTGACTTTAAGCTAGAGCGCCTGGAGGGACGGCGGTCTTGTTAAAGGGCCTAGGTTACTGGTGAAGAAAGAGATATAGTTAACTAGTCTGCAATGACCTAGTTAATTAGTTGAATGTACAGCTTTGAAGGTCTCACATGTCCATGCAGTATTGTCCAAAACGAATTCACAACAAAGTTCTTAACTAAATTGAGACCTATGGTTCCAATATGCCTACCCGACGAGTCGTAAAATCATCACTTCGAATTGTAAAGTAAGTAATGCGAGTGGAAAGTGCATGTGTCGATAAACAATCCTTAAGAAACTCTCAATACGGTTGTCACGGATGAAGTTCCCATCACCAGTTCCTGTCTGTAAACCAGATTCTGTGTAAAATAGAAAAATATTGGCTCCTATCTTAAAATCAAAGTAATTGTCAGGAGGCTAAATTGACTCCACTTATCGGATCTGCATTCCAGGTAGTTGTAGAATGCATGCAAAGCGGTTTTTCTGTTTTATTCCAAAAAGCATGTCACAGAACCAACGGTAGCTATCAGACACTGTTATCGAAAGTTTACCATGTCGTCCACACTGACTCCTAGACAGACTCATTTTAAAGTAAGACACCATTTGCTTTGAGAGGATGTACAAGCAATTTACCATGCGCACATGAAACAAACTCGTTGTACCACCAGATGGCAACAATAAGTCCTTACCTGCTACCTGGGGACATCTGAACCTACGGATATCAACATCAAGCGTGTAAAACATGTGAGGGAAGCAAATGTGTTAAGGATGGTCGTGCATCCATTCGTAAGCAACGTTCCCCATCGCAGTTGCTCTGTTTGAGCTTTCGGCATATCTTGATAATAAATTATGCGAAGGATTAATTTTTCGGGATGGGAGTGAATACAACCATTATAAAAATTTCACATTTCCAAAGCTGGAGCACGCAGAATACCAAGATGGGGTTCAAGTTATTCCAAGACGAAGCTGTTCATACACTGATGAAACACTGAGGGAGATGTAAAATTTATGAAGAAACAGTGAGGACAATGAATATAGATCTCACCATTATGTTTTATCCTTGTCCTTCATAAAAAGTTTTACCGTGACAATGGTCCTTGTACTCATTTGGCGACAGAATGCGAGAGCTACCTCGGTTACCTATTTTACATTCCGTTTGGTAGAACGTATTCAAACAAAACAGTCCCACCAAAATACCTAGCTTCTAGGGAAGTTCCACCACCTATTGCACCCCAAAGCTGCACAAGGCTCAGATGGCATCATAGCCAACGGACAAAAATAATACAAAGCTTCAATGAAACTCATTTAACTGAATTATAATGAGTGTGTAACATGCAGAGGAACCAAGGTGGCAGCGACGTTTGCCTTGCTATAGCAGATGTGGAAGGGTTCGGACTTTGCTATTAACCATAGTCTTCACTTTATCCTCATCCTTCCCCTTCCATCCTATCATTACGGCATCACATTTTCCCTGCCTCAACGCATCGCACGAAAAACCAAGATTAATAATTTAGAAACGAAAGTGGTGCAGAATCTAATGTGTTTGGAATTAGATTGTCACTTTAGCTGGCAACCGCCTGGTACAGTGGGATTCGCACCAATTCAGCGTCACTTTTGACGAGAGCCTAAGGGTGTCAGCTGGGATGCCTGCAACCCCGGATAAAGTAGCTGCTCGGACCAGCGAAAAACTTGGCTATGTACGCAATTTTTCTCCTCTATCTTGACTCCGATTTTGAAGGCTGAGAACACCAAGACTTTTTTTACAATCGCTGGCTAGCGCCATGCTCGCCGATGGGGTGCGACGAGATTTCTTCAACTCTGTGAATTAAGGGATTTTATCGGTGGTCGGCTATGATGGGTGTAGTTTGTCTCGGTCGCGATACGGATTTTGGGCAGCTATTTTATCCAACAACTGGAACTTGGTCTAGAATTGTCGGGTCGAAGGGGATTTGAGGGGGCTAACTCGTCCTGAGAAGCACGGTGGATCTTGAGCTAGCATCAGATTAATCTTTATTTATGAGTACAAGTGTTGTTAGCTGTTGGCACTTTTGAATAGTCTCGTGAAATGTCAGAAGATATGGTCCACGACAGTTTGGTCTGCAGTTTCTGGAAAGGTGTTCCTTTCAGTTAGTAGTTGTGGAGCTGTATCAGTGGTGTTTTGTGGATGAAGTAGTGGTCGCCAGGTTTCAATCAGGTTGCACGTTATTGACGTTGATTTGCGCGCATCTCCAAGTCTTGTTATTTGGTCCTTTAAATATGAGCACCAATTTATTCTGAGAAAAAATATTTTCGTAGTTTAGGTGTAGTAGTAGTTATAAGTGGCCATGAATATGCCGTTTAAGGACTCTAGGGAGGTGAATTTATTGCTAAGCATCCAGGCAGTTGCGTAAAAGGGAGTTCAGCAGTATTTTATTCTCGAATGTGCACAATTTGATTGCAGTAGGTGTATTATCCAGTTGTGGTAAGAAAGGGAGATCATCACGTGCAAACGGTGGTGGATAGGTGCTATCATTACGGCATCACATTTTCCCTGCCTCAACGCATCGCACGAAAAACCAAGATTAATAATTTAGAAACGAAAGTGGTGCAGAATCTAATGTGTTTGGAATTAGATTGTCACTTTAGCTGGCAACCGCCTGGTACAGTGGGATTCGCACCAATTCAGCGTCACTTTTGACGAGAGCCTAAGGGTGTCAGCTGGGATGCCTGCAACCCCGGATAAAGTAGCTGCTCGGACCAGCGAAAAACTTGGCTATGTACGCAATTTTTCTCCTCTATCTTGACTCCGATTTTGAAGGCTGAGAACACCAAGACTTTTTTTACAATCGCTGGCTAGCGCCATGCTCGCCGATGGGGTGCGACGAGATTTCTTCAACTCTGTGAATTAAGGGATTTTATCGGTGGTCGGCTATGATGGGTGTAGTTTGTCTCGGTCGCGATACGGATTTTGGGCAGCTATTTTATCCAACAACTGGAACTTGGTCTAGAATTGTCGGGTCGAAGGGGATTTGAGGGGGCTAACTCGTCCTGAGAAGCACGGTGGATCTTGAGCTAGCATCAGATTAATCTTTATTTATGAGTACAAGTGTTGTTAGCTGTTGGCACTTTTGAATAGTCTCGTGAAATGTCAGAAGATATGGTCCACGACAGTTTGGTCTGCAGTTTCTGGAAAGGTGTTCCTTTCAGTTAGTAGTTGTGGAGCTGTATCAGTGGTGTTTTGTGGATGAAGTAGTGGTCGCCAGGTTTCAATCAGGTTGCACGTTATTGACGTTGATTTGCGCGCATCTCCAAGTCTTGTTATTTGGTCCTTTAAATATGAGCACCAATTTATTCTGAGAAAAAATATTTTCGTAGTTTAGGTGTAGTAGTAGTTATAAGTGGCCATGAATATGCCGTTTAAGGACTCTAGGGAGGTGAATTTATTGCTAAGCATCCAGGCAGTTGCGTAAAAGGGAGTTCAGCAGTATTTTATTCTCGAATGTGCACAATTTGATTGCAGTAGGTGTATTATCCAGTTGTGGTAAGAAAGGGAGATCATCACGTGCAAACGGTGGTGGATAGGTGCACCGCTAGCATTCTGCCAGATGACGATGTCAGTGGGTGAATATTCAGCAGAAAATGTGGCTTTGTGGTAATCCTTTACCGTGCGTAAATCATGAAGAGTGTTATTGTTAGATTTGCAGCTGCCCTGAGATGTGAAGCTGCGATCAGAGGTGCTGTGTCATTGATATTGGTGCCATCATATTGGTAGTGCAGGCACAAATTGGTGCGTGGGATTTATTGAATAGGAGCATACCAAGCCCATCCATCCCCTTTCACTAATAATGGGAAGTGAGATGAACGTTATATGCATTTATTAGCGTTTTTTTATTCTACAATGGTCTTCGGGTGAGAGTGTTCAACTACCTCAACTAGGTGTTTTATGCAAAAGAGAGGGCTAAATCTCACCCACTGGAATATGTGTTTATTTCGATAGCGCCTTTTTGCAATGAGTCATTCTGCCCTCCATAGACTGGCTTCACTGAAAATTTTCGGACAATTGCAATTGCACCCATATTTGATGGCGTTTAAATAAAATGAACCGCTACGCGATCACCTGGCCAAAACCAATGCCATGTAAGGAGTGAAGTCGCTCGCTTCCCTTTCGGCCACACTGTTTTCACATAGTACTTGCTAATGAATGGAATTAAGTAATGTAAGCAAACAAACTAAGATACTTGACGCGTTAGGGAGTGGCATTTCAGCGTAGGTTGGTAGAAGTCCCGGTTGTCAAGCGAATGTGTTGTTTGCTGCAATAAAAAGGCGTCAATTCTTCATTTAGTTTAATATTTGACCTGTGGCATGCGTTGCAATAGCTTCACAAGTATGTGCTGATGTTGACATTTGCAACACGTCCATCGTCTTTTTCTTCAATGTAACGATAATAAGGACGGCCATTTATGAGCGCATGGATGCATGAGAGGAGTGTTGAAGTGGTTTGATGGGATGGCTGATCCTTATGCCAGCAAAGTAATAGGAAATCTGTGCAGCTAACGCCACTTATCACCCCATGTGTGTAAGCTGAACTCAAATGCACGTGTGTTGAAATTTATCGGTTTGGTGTAGTTGTGGCTAGGATGGAAAAATGGCACTGCAAGCAGAGCATAAAGCTGTGAACTGTGGAAGAATTACATGAGCGATCAGTTGTTAATTGTCAACCGGTTATCCTTTTTAACAGACGGTAGTGCGAGTCGCAACTGAGACACCTCGGAATGTGCATAGAAGTAAAGTGGAAGACTAATGTCTATTTATAACAATGTATGCGCATGGATAAAACCGGTTCCTATTACCACTGCAGTTTCATAACTTTATAAATACATACGGCCCTCTTTTTGGTTTTCACGACCTAGAGGTCTATATTTACAGTCTTTGAATAAAATGCAGTGCTCTTTTCCACAAACTATGACAGCTACTTCCTGCTTCTTCAAAGAAAACTATCTCATTACTTTTGGAGGAAGTTTAAGAGTGCTTGCAATTTGTAGATACTGTGACCAAATAACGGTACAGCAATATATTCGAAGGAACGTTGTGTAATATTTTCGGTTCCCTAAGTTTTAATACTTTTAACTCACCCTCATAAATTGGACCAACACAACTGGTTGATCGTCTGCACACGTGGAGAATAACGTTGTCTTCTTCGTTAGGATTCGTGCGTTGTGCTTTATTAACGCTATCATTAGCCTGCCTATATAGCTTGCCATGCGTTGTATCGAATGGTGAAATGTGTGATAATGCAACGCGCTTCTGTCGGAATGGCGTGCATGAATAAGTATCATTAATGCTTTTCTACAGGGTGTAGTAAGTGGCAAGTAGACCACGGATGGGGGCAGCGTGGCCGAGTGGTCTAAAGCGCTGGTTTTAGGCACCAGTCTGAAAGGGCGCGGGTATGAATCCCGCCGCTGTCATTCGCCTTTGATCACTCTTGACATCACCTTCAGATTTCACACAAAACGACACCTCAGTAAGTTAGGGTGGTAAAATATTGTAGGCGTAGAAGCAGTAGCTAGAGCATTTAAATGGTTTGCATAGTTTTCCGTGGTAAGATGGGAATCTGCCGGTCCAGAAGAGCCTCGTGGAATGTCGCATGACTGGTGGGGAACGCGCCTGTAGAAGGGAAGCTGGTCGACTATTCCGTTTTACACACCAACTTGAGTAATTTGTCTGCGCCGGTCTTCGGCTGAAGCTGTTTACGCCGTTCTCCTAGATGATGCGGTGAAAAGGTCGTCTTGAAGCCCATCAGTTCTGGTGTCATGTTTGGCAAAAATCGTGAAAGTGAGAAACTAAAGGGAGGTGGCTAAGATAGCAGTTAATTTTCAACTCACAGTGCCACACACCACGCACTTATGAACTTCACATGCATAGAGTGTTATACGTACCTTAAACACACTGTCAGGAAAAGAAGTTTGGGAATTGTATGTAAAAGCAGCTATTATGGTCCCCACCCATCAGTTAATGGTTTTGGTGGCCGCCCCTTCAGATTTACTTATAGGGGCACGTTCTTAAAAAACACCGAATTCGAGGCCTCAGCTGCGCACCGCAATCAGTCTAAACGGAGACTTTAGGTGCACCGATTTGCGTTTGAAGATGCAACTTTCAGTGATAAATATTGGCTGAAACCTGAAAATGATTACCACCATGCAAGTTGTGAGCCAGTTTGCAATTAGGTGGACGACAACGGAGGCTCGTGCATGAAACAGCATGTGGTGATTGCCGGTGTTGCTCGTAGCATCATTCTAGCATTCGTGTTAATTTTATAAGTTCA
Organism: Taenia asiatica; assembly: GCA_001693035.2. Classification (NCBI taxonomy): domain Eukaryota; kingdom Metazoa; phylum Platyhelminthes; class Cestoda; order Cyclophyllidea; family Taeniidae; genus Taenia; species Taenia asiatica. The sequence goes on along the minus strand of LWMJ02000390.1, from coordinate 44,684 downwards.
TAGAATGTCGAAATGAACGAGTGGGTAATTTGCTCAAACCGGATCCCTGTTTATTAAATAACCTCTCCAGCCTCAAACCATCCTCTCTAGCCACACCATTGCACACGTGGGTGATTATAAAACCGAAAGCTTTGAATATATGCCCCTGATCAAATGACACCTACAGTATCAGTTTGTCGTGCATTTAATTAAGACCTCTGATTGGTCGAAGAAGGTAGGAGGCAGCATCTAACTTCATGTGAAAATTTCAACCGTTTATGAAGTAATGAGTTTAAAGCATGACAAAATATGCACTATTGGCCTGCTGCAGATGTTTTGCTTGTTCTATCGTGGCAGCAGTTGGCCTTGTTTTTCCACTTCATTGCCAGTAGGAATGTGCTGACAAGTCCCTATAAGGGACTTGGAGCATTGCACTTGAGTATTCCACTAGTAAGCGAAATGCCTGCTTATCCATGAAGCCGCGGCCAGGGGCACACCGAACGAAGCCACCAGATATCCACAAAGGAAACGAGCTTTCATAGTAGTCTATTCCATCGCACAGCAGTTTGGACCTACAAGTCAAAATTCTGACTTTTCAATTTAAAATGTGGAGGAAGGGTATTCCAGTGTCTCGTTCTCCTAGTGTTTTCGTTCTCCTCCCCCGAAGGGACACACTACCCATGGTAAACAAACATGAGCCTTTTAAGTACTTTATTAAGGTAGATAAAACTTGAGGCAAAATGCATTGCTAGCCACTCGGAATAGCAAATAACATGCGGGTGCCTTTTGGCTTCCACGGCAATAAAAAGCTGATAGATAAATCCAAAGGATGCTCTACTTGCCTTAGCTTGAAATTCAGGTTGTACTTGCTTGACTTTGATCGCCAAACATGTCAATAATGTCTTCATCTTGCTGCTTTGGTGAAGAAGTGAAAGATAAATGTGCTCGATGCTGTAAACCTTGGCGAAATCAGCAGATCGGCCCTAGTGGGCGGATGTCTCGCCACCGTCTCAGTAAGAACTCAGCTCTGTTATTTGTACCTTTAACCTTATGCAGAAAAGGAAACACCACCTAAGTATATCATATTAAATGCTATCTGCCGCTGTCATGAACACTATTGGAGAAGAAGAAGGACGATTTCGCTGTTTATTAGATAATTTTTTCTGGTCAGCCTAAAAATATACCAAGTCCGCGTAAATTGCATTACGGGAAGCTGACTAGCCGCAAATAATGCCTGACGAATACTTGAAGTTATTTGTTGCGTTTCCATTGTCAGTCGTCATTTCTGTATTCCACGAAATAGGGAAAGGCTCTGATAATCGCTTTTGCATAGCTACCATAACTTCTTCCATAACAGTTGCAGTCAGCAGAAGAATGAATTAAGTGGTCGGAATAAGCCGCATTTTGTGCCCTCTTAGTTAAAAAACAGGTAGAAATTTAGCAATGTGTCAAATGGATAGGCAGGCAGAGGTGGGAGATCTGTTTCTTCCCTGCATTGGAACTCCTCACTGTCGTCTCGATTTTGTCGACAAATGAGTCTTATTTGAGGAACGTTAATATTGTTCCCCTAAAATGCGTAATTACGCTGCAGACGCAAGCTCTCTGGTGGGAAAGCTTTTTTGGGACAAAAAGAAAGCTGTCGATCACGCAAATGCTTCCCATCTTTGCATCGTTAGCCATTCATTTTGACTTTCTTGTAGCATTATCATCGGAGAGTTTGTGTAAATTTCGGCATAACTATCACAATGACTGGTTGTCGCATAAATCTTGTAGACCCGTGAGGAGCTGTACTTTGGATCATCAGTGCGGCGTCCTTTTGTTTTACTCTGATCTACGGAAATGGTTTAACCCTCCCCCGGGGCCGTAGCAGAAGTCGGCATTCCGAAAAGTTATTGCTCCCATGTGAAAGCACACGAAGGTGAGTGCGTTGCATTGAGAATGCACTGGTGGACTCTGTTTAGAAAAACCTTCAATGTCCAAATTAAGCAACTAAACGGTGTTCATATCTGCATGTCCCATCAAAATGAAAATACATGAGAACCACTACGAAACTGGGTGCTGCGAGCATTTACATGTGGAAAGTCAGAAGACTGTCAAACTAACACGAACACCGTCAACCTTGTCAATGGTAGATTTTGACTGATTGATTATTTATGGATATGTCCTTGTAAAGTGTTACTTGATGGATGAGTGAATACCTGATAAGCTGTTCTAAAATTGCACTCGCCGTATATTTTAGCGGAATGGCATGTTGCAAGCCGAACGTGCCACCGTCTGGGGCTGAAGCGGTTACGTAGTTGGAACAGGGTTTGGTATAGCCACTAAACTACATACTTTGTTTTTGTGTGTGAGATTGTGGACGGAGATGGAATAGGGATTCATCTACTTGATGTGGCATAAATGGAAGATAGGTGGAGGGCAAAATTTCCTACTGCAAATGAGTCAGGAGACTTCCTTCGCAACGCATCTGTGGCATTGCACACAATGAGATGGCTTTGTATCTTACCCCTTTCCGCTCAATTCCAATGCTAAAGATGTTGTGTGCTACTGCATTGCATTGCTGGTGGAAGTAAAAGGGGATGTACTGGTAGTGGTGCTGTCGCCGTTATCGCCCGAATGTGCGTGATTGTACTTGCACTGGTGTTTGTTAGAATGTTGCTGGTTTTACCGCATTGGCAAGTGCACGGACAACTGCAATTCGCATCGCGATTTTGGCTAAGAAATAAATTGAGGAGGAGGTGAAGATGGCATGAGCCAGTAAGAGTGGGGAGGGGGAAAGAGCGGAAAAGAACATATGATATGTGTGCCAGGGTAGTCTTGTGAAAAAAGATGGGAGGACGTGTG
>LWMJ02000390.1:0-39383 GCA_001693035.2 Taenia asiatica | reverse complement strand
TTGCTCTGCATGAGGGAGGCTCAGGGTTCCAGTTTTGCCATCTTCAATCTGTGTGCCCTGTGTGGGATCTTTGATCGGTGTTCCACGGCCAGAAGCCTATGTGTGCGGTGCTGTACCAGTGCGCCCGGTCAGCAGGAAGTGAGTCGTAAGAAATTTGTAATTTTTTGCCAACTCCAGTGATTTAGTTGGCCAAGACATTAGCCACTGGACATGAGCGAGCTCGCATAATGTCCATTTACGTGCTCTTGTTGATAGTGCAGACAGCCAATTCAGCTGTTTTAAAACGGAGTTGAATCAGATCGAAGGTAGATTAGAGGAGGGTGATGGGATGTATGAAGCTGACAGGAAGGGAGGAAGGAAGAGTGGATGAAGGCGGAAGAAAAGGCGATTAAAATTGGTGGTGCAGTGGTTAACACACTAAAAGTTCTGGAACACATATGGTCACCAAGAAGGGCACATATGGGCTCAGCCGGGATTCGAACCCGGGACCTCGCGCACCCAAAGCGCGAATCATACCCCTAGACCACTGAGCCACATTTCGGTGCTTTATAAAGACTGTTTACCACAAATGTCGCATTCATAATTACTCGTATAATTTTTAGGCTGTCTGTGTTTCATAAAGTCACTTTGTCAGTAGAATTATTACTTTATCCTGTAGGTATGTGCACCACAACCGCAATCGTCTCTGACAGACTCAATAACGTCTTTGAATCCTTTCGAGTGTGCCTCAAACATACTGCACCAGTGGATGCTTGCGCATCCATGCCTGTACCCCTCATTGTCTGGATAACAGGCTGTAGACTGTTCCACGACCTGCATGTTGGCTATTACTAATGCACTGATTAGACTCACCAGGCTTGACACTTATTTGTGGCAGTCATGAATTCGATGGATTGTGGTGTTTAGGAAAGAAGCAGAAGCCAAGTTTTTGGCATCAGATCTTACCTCTTTTGCAAGAATTTGTCTTCCTTGCATAAAATTTGTCGAGAATCTGTTGAAATGACACCTGGATGTACAGAAAACTCGTGGTATCGATCGAACCGTAGAAGAGCTTAAGCCAGCCTCGTGGAGGCCTAATTGTAATGTGCCAAACGTTTTTAACGATACGCAATGTGCTCCTTAGTGTTGATTGCGCTGTTTCAGCGGCTCTTTGCACTATCATCTCGAAAGAGCCCTTCTTCATCTCCCCTTCTATTCTTTCCTTTTATGCTGACTATTATACGTCTTGGCACTTATTTCCATTCCACACCTATTTTTCTCGTAGTTAGCAGTCGCTCTTAATTTTTCGCCCTATTAATGCTTAAGAAATTACCACACGGTGTTGTTGGATCTGACGATTGATCGCACGCGGTATCAATAATGTTGGGTTTTGTTGAGGAAAAATATTTCACGTTGAAGTCAAATTGTCCCAGCACTGCTACAATTTATTTATTTTGTTCCTTCACGTGGACTTGCGCATCAATGTCATTAGATGAATGGACACTCATGTCTAAATCGACTCGTTTGCTTTCTCCTAGCATATTTTTCTCCCACATGCGTCTGTGCTTTTAATGCTACTACGTTTGATTTGGTGCTATGACTAACATTCGCAGTCTGTGTTGCTTCAAATGTGTTCGTTTTACAACTTAGTAGATCAAAATTGAGGAGAGCGTGAGTACGGATATCGTATGTACACTGAATTAGGCGTGCCCATCGCCAATCGCTCCCAGTAACCTGATTAGCGTGGTGTAGATTGGCTCGCAGCTTGTACGGCGACAACTATTTCCAAGATTTAGGCAATGTCTATAGCTGGAAGTTGTCCAAATGTGCTCCATAAAGAGCACGAAGTGCATAAATAAGCCCACTTGTAGCGACCATGCGCACAACTGATCCGACATTTTTTTGACTGACCTACGTACACGGTGGAGGAGGTTACGCAGACATTGTTGATTGACATGCAGTTAGATCATAAGTGGGAGACATATACCTCTGGCCATACAGCACCGGCCACACACAAGGCCGCCTGTATTTATCTTCCATGGTCGTAACTTCGTTCTTAGCGGTGGGATTTGCAGCACGTCCTATCCCTGATTTGACGCATAGGATTTCATGCATTCACACCGTGCCTAGGTGCTAATTAGCCCCCGTCTAATTTATCTTTTTATCTAAATATTGACCTTAAATAAATAAAATTGAGTACTATAAAAAACGTGTACCTTTAAGTGTGACGCAAGCAAAGCCTTTGCCAAAATCATCTGCTTACTTTAAAGGAGAATGACTGCCCAGGTCTTCTAGTGCTCACAAAGCCATAATGGGGCATACCGGAAGTTAGAATAGTCTATCAAAAGTGTGCAACAGTGGGAGACAATCTGAATCTAGTGTTCATTCAAGTAAGAAGAGGCCCACAGTGATCATAACCAGGGCACAAGAAAGGTGGGCATTGCCCATACCTAGCGCATCATCTTTTAATCTTCCAGTCGAATTTCGCACGATTATAACCCTTCATACTTCACAATACCCTTCACGATTTGGTGGAATGTCTTGTGCCCAAAAGTACAAAATAGCTTTGTTTAAGCTATGCTTCATAGCGGCCCATGCATCCATCCTTCGGCAAACTTGCATTTGCATCCTGCTCTCATGCATAGCCTTTTAATTTGATGCAGCCTGTGATTCAGCTTGTGATGGGCTGTCAGGTAGTGTTGCTCTGAATATAACAATTAAATGCGCATTTAAAAAACGCTGAAACTTAAAATATAATTTCTGTGGGTACAACGGCAATGCTCTTTGCAGTTTCGCACACATTCTTTGGGTGACCGGAGAAAGAGTCAATAATCTCACGCTTTGTTAGCCAGACTTGAGGCCTATAAATGTCAGCTGTTTTGTGTGCACTATAAGTTTCAGCACATATGACGTAAGAAATACAATTGCCCCTGTAGTATCTGGCTTCTGATTGAGACACTGTTTCATCCCGCAGTTCCTATTCGTCAGATGTCGATGGCTCAAAAATCCACACGGTCTGTATCAGGACGCGTACAAGCATGATGCTCTCAGATTGTTCAGAGATGTTGATAGTGCGTTGCCAATACTAGTTTGAAAGTGCTACCTGTACCTCAGAACTATAAGTGTAATTTCAGACACAAGGACATATAACAATGTAGTGGTTCCTTATGCCCGTCACGGTTACGTTGATGCGATGTGCATAAAAGTGTTAATGGGCACTTCACTTATGCACTTAGGCGTCAAAATTGTGGAAGACCACAAATCTGAAAGTAGTAGTTCACTTAAGATCGTTTACAAACGGTATTGAGGCGGGTTAGCAATAATGCGTTTATGCAACAATCGTCATTTATTGTAATAGATGAGTCAGCTACGCAGGTAGGAATCTGGGCAATTTATATGGCTGCCGGGCCGAATGCATAAAAGGACGTTTCTTGGACTCTCAAGCTACCAGATACTTCGACAAGTTATCCCCTCCATCAAAGAAATGAAGTTACTTGAATTCATGCAGTCCAAGTGATGAGTTCGGGGAGCATGCGTATGAATGCTGCGTAATGAAATGATGTACTAGTCGTCTTTTAGTGGTTTTAAGTTTGTGCCATCTTCATGGCAAGATTGGAAGGGATGTACGATTAACAGAAGAAGAGAGCTCTCCCACAAGAAAACACAAATTAGCATAAGAGCATCGCAGATTTTGCACAAGAAAAGACAAAGAAAATTGATGAGCGATAGCTTGCATCCTTTCTACCAACTTTTAGTTTCCATTTGCAATTTATAATGCTATAGGAAACAAAGTGTGAGTTAGGCAAACCATTTGGTACACAAGATGTAGGCATAGTTAGGAAATAATATATTAAGGCTTTGTAACACCGCGAATATAGCCAAAAGGGAAAAAACTGCAGAGCTGATGACATTAGTCACGCATCAAAAGCGCTGGCACTAAAAATGGCAAATGTTTTACTTTGATCTGAAGCGGTGGTGATAAGCGTGCTTCTCAAAGCGGTAGAAGGCATTTCTCCTTTTTTATCAGGCAATTTTACAATGCTGTTTTCTTTGCGGACAACATTCGAGGCGAGAAATTGACACTCTGTAGTAAGCCTATTGTGGACGAATCGCTACTTCCTCCTGGTGGATGGAGAGTGACATTAGATATGGGGCAGAGTGTGGATGCCAAACGCTTCCCTAGTTGAGATTTCTGGCTCTCCTTCAGACAGCAGAGAGTTTAACTCCTCATCAGGGAGTTTCCCTCCTCACCTCATACATCACAGTGCATAGCTACTGGCCACACTCCTGCTCATTTGCATGGCTGCTCTGTTTGGCTAGCTATCTGGGTGGCCGATAAATTAGAGGTAAGTGCAGTTGGGCTCTGGATGCAGGTCACGTGCCGATTTCTGCTATAGACAGCCACCCTGTATGCAGAGGTAGGTGACAGTTGAGAGCTTGATAAACCGAAAAGTCAGAGCTAAACATGGCTAAATAATCCACTAACCAGTAGAGCATTGCTTTGGCCAACGATGTCCTGGGTTATGAGCCCAGCTCCCTTTCACTGCTGCACTTTGCTACCACCATCTACACCCCTCGGACTATCCTGCCGTTGCCACTCAGACCAGCATAGACAACATAACATGGCACTGGACTTAGCTTCAACCCTCCCATCAAGTTGACATGTGTTCGCGAGAGAACATACACAGGCAAATAGAGGAATGGTGACTGCATTGCTCGGCTTTCAGTGTGGACAGTGAGCTCGTTGTTGAGCATTGTTAGAGATTCGATTTACAAATTCTCGATTAGCCTATAATCATGCACAGCTCTACTACCCAAATGGAAGCGCAATGTAATCTAAGAATTTATTTAAAAATGAGCAAATTTTTTCAAATGAAGCGCACTTTTGCAGACCCATTCTTTTGTAGAACAGTTATTTTCTTTATACTTTTTCTGGTGCCCTGTGCGGCATAGCCTGAGACACAGGCAACTTGCTTACATAGCCACCTTGCCGTATCAACACGTCTTTTTTTAATACTTTCGCCAAAATCACTGGAACTTTTAAGCTACGTGCCCATTCCTCCAAATGTTGGCCATCAACCTGTCTGTGCTGCTACGATCTGCATTAATTAGAGAGATAAGAGAACTAGTCGGAGATAGGCGATGAGGAGGAGATATTAGGGCACCTTTATTGGGGCGAGACCTTTACTTTATCTTATGCAAGGTGTTTTTTCTTCGAGCGATTGCTAAGGCAGCCCACCTATTTGTTGCCCGACATTCCCACTTGTAGACCTATACTGCGTTCGCCATCGGTTATCATGCTATACACAAGGGATCTGTCCACTTGTCCTCTTAACCAACACTTACACACATGGAACAACTGTCCGGAGAACTAATTTTGCCCTCCAATCTGAGTACTTCAGCCATCAATATCAAGGAGATTACACTTGCAGCAGTTGAAGACCAGGCGCATACCTTAAATGAGCAGTTCTTTATAACTACCACAAACGATTTTTTCTCAACGCAACTGACATTTGGGTTGAAAAATAATCGCCTCCCATCTTATCAAAGAGAAGGAAGGCAGGATTAAGTGAGCGTTCCATATATATATATATAGGCGGATGAAACCCCTTGTGACACTATAATATCTCAAGGTCCAAGGGTAGGATTCGCGCCTTAAATATCTGGTGCCATTATAATAAAAGCTCGTGGGTTGGAGGTCGATGGTGGTGGACGTCAGGTCAGGGAAGGTCTTACAGCCTTACCTCTCTCAACTACCCCTCCTTCTTCTCCTTCCCCCATTGCCAGCTACTTGTTGCAAAGTAAATGATCACTTTCACCATCGTCCTCATTCTCCCCAACAGCAAATCACACACGTCGTGGTGTGGCGCTACGTACCATGCACTTTGCCATTTGCGGTGGGTCAGACGCTAGGGTAGCAAAGGAGGCGGAGAGCTAAGAAAGGGATGCGCACTGTCGAGAGGAGGCAGGGGAATGAGGGGAAGGCAAGACGGTGCCCTCTGAGAGATTCGAATCCCCGACCCCTAGTTTACAACACCAGTGCACAAACTCCTGAGCTACGAAAGCTGCCTAGAATGAGTGCTGCTTCACCAAGCCTCCTCAGACTCCACCAGTGTTGCACGCCACTCACTCGGCTACACTGCAACTGTCACACATGATGCAGTGTCGTGTCATGTAACGCCGTGGCATGGTGTGGCTTGGCATTTAGTGGAAGGAGAAAGATGCAGGCAACGACAGTGAGGGTAGGGGGAGGAGGAGGATGACGCAGGAAGTGAGTGAGTGGGTGGTTGTAGAGAGGCTGATGTGGGAAGAGGGTGGTGGCGGAGACGGTGATGGAAGAGAAGGGGAAGGAGGAAGGATGAGGAGGAGGATGGTTAGGTTGTTTAGGTGAGTACCGACAGTGGTCGGGTAGCTCAGTCGGTTAGAGCGCCGTGCTAATAACGCGGATGTCGAGGGTTCGAGCCACTCTCTGGCCAGTTGGTCTTTACCACCACACACTTCTCTTCCTGCTTGCTCTAGCAGTAGCAGCACCCATCCCTCTTCCCAGTGCGTGCATGCGTGCAGTGGGTGGGTCAGGTGGTATGTTCTATCAACCCTCCGTTCCGTCAGGCTGTAGGGATAAGTTGCGAGGGTTGGCAGAGGAGCAGAGAAAAGGTAAACGCTCACGACCCTGACAGGACTCAAATCCAAAATCTTCCGATCCGAAGTGAGACGCCTTATCTATCAAGTCACAAGGTCGACTTCTGTTCGTCTCGCCTGCATTGTTCGCCTCACGCCGTCCACCACCTCACCGCCACCACCTCCAGCACCGCCACCACCACCATCTGCTGCTGCTGCTGATGTGGTCTGGTATGTGTGAAGCGGTGGATGCCTTATGCAACGCAACCCATGCACTAGCAATCCATGCAGCCATTCACCCATCCCTTTACTCATCCATCCAAATAACCAGCCAGCTAGCCACCTATGAGGAGAAAGAGAAGAGGTGGTGTTGGTGACAGTTTGATGATGAGTGCGAGGATGTCGGTCCCATGGTGTAGTGGTTAGCACTCAGGACTTTGAATCCTGCGACTCGAGTTCGAATCTCGGTGGGACCTCGCGGTGCGGCAGCTGATCTCTCTGCACCCTTATGTCCTCCCATTATCCGTCACTTACCTACTGCTTGCCCTCATTTTGCGTGGGTGCTTAACGCAGAGTTGCAGTCGCCCACGCACACACACAGCGTTAATGCAAGTCAATTCAACTGTTCACTCTACATCTTGGTTCATTTGCTTGCACTAACATTGCAGCACATGGTTACATGCAAGAAAGAGGTACAGTTAGCACAGCGTAAATGCTCGCTCCGACTACACTGCATGGTGCGCGTGAGCGATTGGGTGAATGGTGGTGTGCGGTAAATCACTCGAGATGTATGGAAGAAACCTTCTTCCTGTGATCTTCTCCACTCGCCCACCTGCAATTATTTGTGGCTGTGTTTTGCAAGTCTTATTTCCTTTGAGGTAACATAAGTAGACGAGGTCCACCCTCACGCTCGCCTCGAATTGAACAAAGTAATGAGGAGGTATTTTAATTTTGTTTTAATGCCAAAACACACATTAGACTTTGTATGATTACTTTGCGAAATAAGGTCTGCTGGATGTTAGACTGCCTCCCTAAGGCATGGCAAGAAGTGAAATAAACGCATCTGAGTAGGGAGACAATTATGCGATTCATCAAAAAACCTTTAAAACAGCAGCGATAATTAGTGGAGCCAGAAACACCCGGCCTCGACAAAGATTGCTTTAAAGAAATTAAGCTAGTTCTCAAATTTTGGCAGTGAGCCCTCGCTTGTGGACTGAATTCAGCTCAACCGACCGCATTTCCGGGACTCCCGCCCCTCCTTAACAATGTCTTAACTCACTTACCCCTGCTAACAGGAAAGCCTATAAGCTGTTGAGTCACTCGTGTCCCAAACCTGACATCTGGTATTGTAGACGCGTACGAGGAAAGGCATGTGTGCATTGCACCTGCCCTGGGCTAAATTTAATAGGTCGCTAAGTGACCTTTTACGGGGACTAGTCAGAAGTCGTCACCGACAGTAAGTTATGTGCCCATTAAATGTCCACTTTGGAAGTTCTCATGGAGCACAGATTTGCATTCTGGCATAGCCCTGTAATTCGCACACCGGCAACTCTAGTGGTAACCCTGACGGCCAGTTGGTTGAAAGTTTTGTAAGACCGCCTTTAATTTAGGGTAGGGAATTCCTTTGGTCAAACCAAATTATGTTTGATGGGATCTTTTACTGGCGCCACGTGTTGCTCCTCCGAGCATAGACTCACCTTACCTTCAAATGCGTACCTTCTCCAGCTAGGGTCATTTTATTCCTGAGCCACCTTATTTGGAGGGAATTGTATTTTACATATGTAAACCTAGGATATCTGCGAAAGAACAAATGCCACACACAAGGTCGCGCAAAGATTTAAAACCAAAGAAGGTGAAACCTCGATTCAATCAAATGCCTGTGTGGGTCCGTTTAGATTGGCTGGGATTGGTTCAAAAGGCTATTTGACTTCAAGCTTACCTAAAATCACATTTTAAGGCTTATTTACGGTCTTGCAATCACCTATCGATAACACTGCTGAATCAGTGCTGTATTTGAGGAACTTGCTCCACGTTTTGTTAAGAGACCACCTGGGTGCTTTCCCGTGTGGCCCTGTAACCAAGCCATGCTAGAGTTCTTTCCTTCCTCTTCTCCTTTTATATTCTGTCTTTCTTGGTTTTCAGAAAGGTCTCAAAGTGCTACAGTGGTGAGTATCGCTGAAATTCTATCGAATTACACGAAAGAAGATCCAAAACACCCTTTTATTCCCACGAATAGTGCAAATAGGAACTCCACCGCACCTTCTCAAATAGGGCAACAGAGGATGGGGCATGTTTTCACCCAAAATCAATTGGTTTTTGCCTAAAGAAATAACTTGGATGGGTGTAAATACGGATTGTTGGCCCAATAATCACCAAGAAACCTAGCCTCAACAGCGTGATATGGGATTGATGGGGAAAAGCCTAAAGAAAACTTCAGCAACGATTGAAAGCTATACCCTACTAGAATCAGTTCTCATGGAAAATTCTTTTATATTCGCGTTAAAAGGTAGCATAATGCTCCAAGTTTAGTGACCAGAAACGCATACCTTCACGGAAAAGATTTTAATTGGGTCATTGATTCGTGTATGCCTATAATTATCCCATTTGTTTTATCTCGACTTTTGTTAGAATTGATGGTAGCCCTCTGTAGTGAATTATCATGCTCTTGATAGCAAAAATAATAGCTGGGGTCTCTCACCCAGCTTCCTTCAAGAAAAAAACATAGTAGGTGGAGCGCATTGAGAGGCCCTTTCCTCATTCCCTCCTCCTTTTCTCCTTCATCTATTCACCAATTTTTCTTTGCATTATTTTATCCACTCCTGTTACTGCTTTCTTCTATTGAGGTTAGATTGTTGCTTCAGCTCACAATTTTCGCGTTTCATCTCACCATCGCACATGTGTGACACATACAAGCACATGCATTGCCAATGTGCGATCCCCTCTTAAAACCCTACCACTAGCACTGTTTTGTTTTGTCTCATGCATATGTGCATGCATCACTGCCCCTTCGTCTTCATTCCACCCAACATCTCTCTTAATACATCTTCGTCATCACCAGTGAGGGATTGAGTGAGTGAGTGAGTGAGACTTAGTGCCCACTTCTGTTGTGCTTCCACTTGCACGTACAGCGTGATAGTGACCAGGCAACTGACATTTTGCATGGTAGAGCAACCGATTAAATCAATTGCTTAGGTATCTTTTGCAAACTAAGTGTCCCCAACACATCTGTCTGCAATCCACTGCTCCTTTTTTGTTGGTCTACCTTTCGTTTGTCCTGTTTGGATGCTTCTTCGGCTTTCGTTGATGTCCTTGCATTTTTGCGTGGACAGTGGTAGGCATTGCGGCCAAAGAAAAAGAGGGTGATCATGCAGGAGGGGATGAAGAGGAGGAAGAACCCTACAGGAGTGTTTAATGTAAAGCCCATCATATTCCAACACATGCTCGATTTCCTCGACTCCCCTATAAGTCGTCTACCGCGCTCGAAAAAAATGGAAAAAGCCACCGATGCAGACACCGGCCATGGAATATCAGAACTTTGAGAGAGTTTGAATGTAAGAAAGGAGAGGGTGTGAATGGCACAAGAAATGTTTGCATCGAAGGGGAAGAAAGGAAGGCAAAGGGTCGTTTGAAGAAGAGGGTGCAGGAGGAGGAACGAAAGGAGGACAGGAGAACGGAGAAGGTGAAGGCTATCTGTCAGGGTTCTATCCAGCCAATATATTGGTCGAGAAGGCGCGGCAAGAGATCAGTGACTCCCAAGTTGACGGTCAAACAAAGAAGATGCTTGGCAGGTGGAGCCGACTCTTAACCATCACCATCAGCGGACTTGTGTGGCGCCGACCTCAGCCAACTCACCGACACAGATTCACCAAGTAAATCAGAAATTGATGGAGTAGGGAATGCCTGCTATTCACCACCTCGTCGCAAGCCAAGAATATAAGACTTTCTTTCTGCCCTATGCAGCATCTTCATTATGAAGAAGACATTATGGACATTAGAGTTGCTGTTAGTGCCCCTGCTAGCACAGCCAGCGGTTAGGGAAGGAGGTGGAGTAATAGGAGATAGGTGATAATGACCTTTGCTTATACCAATTGCTAATGACTCTCCGTCTGTCCACCCCTCCTCCACTTCTTTCTCTCCTTCTCTCCATTTAGTGGTTGGTTGAGAAGTCGAGTTGCCTACAACATACTGCAGCTGTCCGCCAGAGTCGACAACAAACTACCCGCCATCGCCACTACCGTCGTACGCCATAGGCAATGTCCCCTCCATCTTCACTTCTTTCTCCGTTTCTTTACTTCCTCTTCCTCCTCTTCCTCCCCCCTTCTCGTATAGCTGTTTGCCTTCCACCTACTCTATTTTTCGCATTCACATCTCATCTTTCTGCATTCTCCCATTCGCGTTCATCTGGACTTTCGTCTATTGCAGAGGTGACCGCTTCAGCACCGGCTCCTTCCATTTCTTCTTCCGCCGCAATTCCAGGCGTAACGATGAATTGGAGCTTTATATCAGACGCGACTTGCGAGTTGGCCTTCCATCCCCCACCCCCACCCTCCTCTACTGCCTCTTCTACTTGCACCTCCATCTGAAATGCCTTGTGGTAGACTCCTTTGCTTCTTTGGCGGCCCACACGTTACTTAGCACTATAATGCATTTTTTCTTTCACTGGGTCGCCTTATCGCATAGTCAGCAAGATGGAGTTTCTAATTCTTAGTGAGAAGTTGTGGGGGACGCGGTCATTAAGGAGTAGTTAACAGATTCGTCCAAATGGTAATTTGACTGGGTGTCCTTCTCCTTACTGTTGCCAAACTAACACATCTACTTCCCCATTGGTTTGAATTTCTCTAAGAAGGCAGGCAGGATTTGCAGGGAACTGATTATAGGCGATCCCACCTGCCAATACGGAAGGCCTTGAATGGATGCTCAATGATTTGCGTGGCAGCTGATCCACTTAACGCTGGATTGGTGCATCGCTCGCATATGGCACCGCTACTTTTACATTTCTCTTAACGGTGCTTGCATGTGGGCTCCCATCACAATCCAGCATGGCGGAATCCATTGTTTACGCACTTATCACCTCTGTCACCATCAATCATTAATTCTGATCGGACAAAACAAGGAAAACGAAACACCTTTTTCTCTGTGGAGACAAAATGTGCAATACGAGAACATAATCTCCCTCACCAATACACACATGTGTGCTGCAGTGTTCACGGCCAACTATTTCCCACCATCGAGGAAGACGAAATGAAGAAGATATAGTAGTAGTGGGCAAAAGTCATATCTATGTCACATACTAGGACAGATATTGCACTGCCAAACTAAGAAAAGGCTAAGAATCCACTGTCACAGTCAAAAGGTAGCTTTGTTCAGTCGAAGCACAGTGTCGAATCTCTGAGTGTTTTTTACCTGATTCAATGAGTAAAATAGTCCAAAGAGTGCCCAAACCCTCTCTTCTTTTTGAGTATTATCTTTGGTGATCCCTTTGGAGCTGAACAGTGACCTGAGAAGCAAATGCTTGATAGGTCGACAGATGAATGTGTCCGTGAGTGGATGGATAAAAGGAATGAGGAATAAATTGATGGAGGTGGTGATGATTGGACCGATTTTGTCTCTATGCTTGTAAGGAAGGGACATGCAATCCACGTGAATTTGGCAGCCACGTTCTGTCTTGGTGGGTAAAAGTGAGGGATTGCGATGTTGACAGAGATTTTATTGTGTTGTGAGTGGCCCCATTCGTAAAGCTTCACAAAGGAAGAGGAATTAACCTAAATGCGGTGCTTAATCCTTACCCATCAGTTTGAGAATCCAAATATGAATTTGGGATTTTAATTAGCATGCGATCACACACACGATGTCAGAGAATGAGAACCCAAGGTTGTGCCTATTGACCTTGGTTGCTACTGCCGACCATCTTTCAGCACTTCAACACTCCCACCCCCTTCTCTGACAGAATGACAAACACTTGTCAATAGCCTAGTGTTGGTGTAAAAGTGAGGGATTGCGATGTTGACAGAGATTTTATTGTGTTGTGAGTGGCCCCATTCGTAAAGCTTCACAAAGGAAGAGGAATTAACCTAAATGCGGTGCTTAATCCTTACCCATCAGTTTGAGAATCCAAATATGAATTTGGGATTTTAATTAGCATGCGATCACACACACGATGTCAGAGAATGAGAACCCAAGGTTGTGCCTATTGACCTTGGTTGCTACTGCCGACCATCTTTCAGCACTTCAACACTCCCACCCCCTTCTCTGACAGAATGACAAACACTTGTCAATAGCCTAGTGTTGGCATATTCGACTGAAAGCGAGGCATCATTAACCGTAACGGAATCACAAAGCAAAGTTCTTTAAGGCATCAAAAACATGATGCATGCGAATGCATTGATGGGCGGTCGATTCCATTGCCACTGATGCCTCAATATTTGTTGTGGTCGAAGTCATAGCTGTCTCTTGGGTTCCCCAGGTAAACCATGAGGCTAAGGAAAAGGGAAGCACAATTAACCATCGTGGACAAATTAATACACAGGACGGCTCTTGGAAAAGAATGATAGACTTTTGAGACGCCTCCAACCTACCACATTAAGGCTATGGCGCAAACCTGACCCAGGAAGAAAAACAAGATGCATCGTCTACTTTAGTAAATCATCTTATACGACTCTAGACTGTTAAACGTTGCAACAATAACGTTCACGTGATTCAATCGCCTCAAACAGCGCATTTTTCAGCGTCACACATATGCGACAAAATTACTTAGCAAATAGTGTCCCAAAAAATGGGGCTAGTCTAGGCTTCTCGATACCGGAAAGCAGTACTTAATTAGCTGTTAATCAATAAAGTCGGCCAAGTATTCAAGACACTGGTTTTTGAATTCAGACATCGAATTTCTGAACCCTGATATTTTCTTTCGTCCCGCAAAACTGATGACAATCTAGCTAATTTAACTCCATTATTTGGCCTTTCGTACCACTTCATCTGACGGCGCAAGGAACTACTCATCACTTGGAAAATCCAACCGAGTCTGCAGATACAGCACAGAAAGTTAGCCGACATTTAACACTACCTGCAAGTGCTTTATTATGATGCAGCATGGGTTAACCCCTCGTATGACCCACCCAATCTCACCCTGATTCCGATGTGCGCACGGAAGCTTGTGGCAGCATTAACATTAGTTCGTGGGTCGCTCTTTAGATTGTTTGCAAATCGGAGCTCCTATGAGCAAAGTCTACTTTACTCTCCCTATTTTGCTTGCGTCGACAAGGCATGGCCTTCCATGGATTGGGTGCTGCATCAGTACTTGTGGGGACGTACGAACACAATCGCTCATTGGTACAAAAAGCATCCAAAATCGGCTTCAAGGCATTTCATTGTAGAACAAAGCAATTGCACTTGGCAGTGATTTGTCACCCACTTGACTTGGCCACACTCAGCCTTATTGCCTCGACGATGGGAAGGTTCTGACTAGACTGCTTCGACAACCATGACGCAATAATGACTGAGGGATTATTGGAAAAGTGAAACAGTCAGTCTGCATTTCCCTTATTGCTTTGCAAAGTTTGGGCTGGTAAGTAAGGTTTGTTTAGCCTAGACGCCAGAGAATGTATGATCATGGTGCGAGTTGTAAAGTTGTATCCATCAGTCTTGGAGATTGCGTTCACGCTTTGCTTCTGGATGTACACAAACTGCGCAAGTCTGGTCAAGGCAAATCACCGGCCATTTATAAGTGAGATCACACTGCATTATTCTAAACGCCTGTCACATCATATAACTTGCACTCAAATTCATTCACCTATCGCTAATCATTTGCATGTCGGCAGCAGGGAAGCCTGCTGATCATCACAAGCTGTAGGCAGCAGTGGTCGTAAATCATTAACAAGGGGCAGCACATTCGTAGCCCATATTTTGTCTGCATCTATCACCGCCTGATGTTGATTGCCAATAAAATACTCTGACACTGCTATCACTGCATCTCTCAACTTCTCGCCCTCACACGCTCGCACGGCATTCTTTTAAATGACTTGCAAGCCTTCATGAAGGTGGCTTTGAATTACCCAGGACAAACGTGTCTCCAATAGGAACTAGCATGTGCATTATTCCCATGGTGGTCACTGAGTGGGTTGCCTGTCCTTCCAGTGTATAAAAACTTGTGATTACCGGCACGTGGTAGTAGGAATTTGTGCGGCTTCCCACCAAAGTCGTGCCCCCATCAACAGCACTTATCGTTACAATTTGGTCAATCGTGTCGCAGAAGGCGGTCACCGCAGGACATGAGTTTGCAAGTGTGGACCCTGCGTCGTTGCTTCTTACGATGATATCGCGTTTGTGATGTGATGGGCAACTGGTGCGTGGGGTGCCAAAAGGCGCTAAAGTAAACTACGAACACATCTCTTTCTGCTCAGTGGTCATGAGTAGTGGTACCAACCTTGTCTGAATACGCCCCACCACTGTCGCTCAACCCTATGCGGCACGCAATTGAGGATAGTGTATGACCGCTTCAACAAATGGGGTATTCCTCCTCCATGGAAGGTGTGAAGGAGATCTAGCTCGCAGGATCAGTTAACTATTTCGAAAGTGTCATTATTGTGCTTTGGTGCTGTCATCCATGCTTTTTAACGATCTATGTGGTGAGCTCATCCGATGGTTTGGTTTCTTGGTCGATCACAGAGCATGCATTGTACATGATGCTGCTGGCCAGCTGTGGGTATTCTGATGCATGGGAGGCCGGCGGAGTTGCCTGAGGGCAATGGTGCAGTAGCGACAACCTAAAGTAGCCCCATCACCTAAAACTAAGTTAATCAAAGCACCTAGGTTATTCATAGCCCTCTCCTAATTCGAGCATCTTCCGCTGCCCTGCCATTGATCGGCCGCCGGTGTCTGCCATCATAACTTGTCAGGGGTGTAGGAAAAGCATCACAAGATTACAGCGCCTGTCATTGAATTTTCACTTAAAAGAGGGGGGGAGGGTACCACAACCACGACTGTAATATTGTACCACCGCTCTTATTAACGAAAAAGAGAGGGGACTTAAAATGTCACCAGGATGATGGTTATTCGAGCACCAGTGCTGTGGTTGCAACCCTTTTCCATAGATTGGATTAATCGGCAAGTTGTGATTAAAACACGCAATCACTTTATTGATGATCAGTTCGACAACATAAAGGTCAAATAAAAGGATGGACAGAATTTTTATTTAATTAGTTAAACGGAATTCAACTAATCAGTCAATCAATTAGCCACAGAGTCAAATCATTATTCGGTGGAATAGTTAAGAAATTGGGGGACCGATTAGTGAGTTTGAGGTTTAGGACAGCGATGCCAGCAGTAGCACGAGAAAAATAGGTAGCACAGACGCTTCCTTAGCCGTTTGAACCACTAGGATGGAAGAAGAGCAGTAGGAGATGGAGGTATTTTCTCTTGGGTAGGAAAGACGTTAGCATAGTAAACGAGAGGTGGGGATGAAGAGTGCAAACTTACTGAAGGACGCGGGTGAGTCGGAGGAAGTGAGTAATGGGCTTGGAGCAGAGAAGCGCAGCAAATGAGCTCTCAGCAAAAGTACCAGGACAAACACTGGACGGCTGGCTAACTGACTTGGTTCAACGTGCAATGGCACAAATGGTGGAGGCACTCATCGGGATAGTTTGAATTGCAGGAGGTCTGGTGTTTACCCCTTTGCAATCTCTCGATCATATTTACGCCCTCCCCTCCTTCTCCTTCCCTCTCCTTCCCTGGATTGACCTCTGTCGTGCTTCGCATGCTCGACAGTTGACTCGCAAGCAGCGGAGTCACTGCTGTGAGCGATGACGACGCGGGAGAGTTGGATACCATCCAGGAGGGTGGCAAGTGCCGCCACTTTACCTGCTCATCCATATCCGACCACTGACACGTCATAGTCAAATAGTCGGACAGGTCACATTCTGGTTCATCATCCTCCACCAACTCAACTACGTCGTCGTCGCCCTGAGCTTGTTCTTGTTGCTCCGTCCTATTGTCGCGAGCAAGGCCTGAGTGAGGGTAGAAATGGGGATGATTGGACTTGAGCAGAGAAAGCTGAATAAGGGCTGAAGGCTGCTATTACTGCAAGTTATAATGCAGACGGGTCTGTGCGGATTCTACTTACACGTGAGCGAGTCGACTACTGCAAAATCCTCTAGTGGAAGCCAATGATGCCAATCAGAGGAACATGGGGGAGCCGCAGCTTGACACCTCTAAAAATGCGAGTAAATTATGATGCGTGACGTATTGACTGCTCTGTTGATGTTTTAACTTGAATTTTCGATCGATCGATCGGTGGGCGGAGGTGACCTTGAGGAAAGATAGATGGCGTCAATGACAAAGTTGTGCGTAGGTGCACTTGTAAACGCAAAGTGAAAAATCATTTCAGGTGCGAGTTAGCTTGTTTGGAGAGGCAGAAGATGAAAGGGGATGGGCGTAAATGTGTCACAACAGCAGCATGGGCTTCCCGTCGTGTCGTTCGAGGTCACGCCAGTGACGTTGAATTTGCTTTTGCGTTTCAAGGGATGATAAGGAAGGGAGGAGAAGAAAGCGGAACATGGTGGAAGAATAGGAAACAGCCTAGTACTGCCGTTATTGTAAGCAAACAGGCGTAGATGCTATTATTGGGTTTAGTGATATGGAGAACATTTATTTGGAGGTAGGAATGACAGTCCACTGAGGATAGTTACGCAAGATATGACGCCGATTAATGCATCATACTTGTCAACAACCAGGTCTCTTCACCAATTAGCAGTAGCGCCAAAACATTAAAGTATGCAATCTGACAACTTCTTCCAATCGCATTTATTAGAATCCCATGCATATGTTTACCTAGAAGAGGACTGAAACAAGTTGCATGGTCAATTACGAAGGTAGGTAAGTTCGGTTGGTTGCATGATTAGAGAATTAGGGACACAAACACTAGACCCGGTATAATTTGATGGGTACCAGTAGTGACACAAACGCTCACTCGGGATCTGTGCAAACAAGTAGGCCGCTGGAGAAGAAAGCGGAACATGGTGGAAGAATAGGAAACAGCCTAGTACTGCCGTTATTGTAAGCAAACAGGCGTAGATGCTATTATTGGGTTTAGTGATATGGAGAACATTTATTTGGAGGTAGGAATGACAGTCCACTGAGGATAGTTACGCAAGATATGACGCCGATTAATGCATCATACTTGTCAACAACCAGGTCTCTTCACCAATTAGCAGTAGCGCCAAAACATTAAAGTATGCAATCTGACAACTTCTTCCAATCGCATTTATTAGAATCCCATGCATATGTTTACCTAGAAGAGGACTGAAACAAGTTGCATGGTCAATTACGAAGGTAGGTAAGTTCGGTTGGTTGCATGATTAGAGAATTAGGGACACAAACACTAGACCCGGTATAATTTGATGGGTACCAGTAGTGACACAAACGCTCACTCGGGATCTGTGCAAACAAGTAGGCCGCACAAAAATAGGTAAGTGGGAAGCGGCTTCAATGAAGATACGATTATTTTTGAACCACCCTAATGCGAGTTCTATTCAATCGGCAGCATCCGCAGCATATGCAAAAGACTACACTGAATAACGAGATAGCATACCTAATCAAATTAGATAAAATTAAAATACAATGCAAAATGCAATGCAAATGGACGGATGTGTGATTGGGTGCACTTACCATTTGACGAGCCTTTCCCTTCGTATATCCGCACTCTCAACTCGCACCGACGATTGGCGCTTTCCACCTACGACGTCATGGGTGTGGAAACCACCGCACTGCATTTAGCCAGCTCCCGCCAACTTCACTGAAGAGAGTATAAAGGTAGTATCCTGTATCAACGCTGCATTTGTCACAACTTACATTGGCAAAAGTCGAGCTTTTGGCTCACCTATCGCCTCCGCCAATGAGTTTCGAGCCGAAAAGCTTCCCCGTACCTGTGGAAGCGAAACGAAATTGTGACAAAAGGACCGATCAAATCAGCAGATTGACACCTAATTTAAGTTTGACGAGGGTTGCACATTGACGTCCCGTTCGTAGCAGAATCATTACCACCTCGATGTGAGTTTATTCAAATTACGCTTGCTGATGTTGGAGAAGAGTCAATTCGGTCCATCGATAGAGAAGAGCGTACTCAAGTACTCTTCTGGAAGATGCTAAATTCAATCCGCATTGACTCCCATAAGAGCAATAGATCCAACTTAAATGTATAGCAGACCACTTTTACAATACAATTGTTACGATTTAATTGTGGGAAGACTCGAGGAAGAAAGTCGATGGCAAGTTCTGTCCTTACTCATGCATTTTAAAAACGATAGGCACCAAAAAGCATCGAAACGAATCACGAAGTGGAATTCGCACCTGCCTACGTGAAACGCGGAGCAGAATGAGCGTTCACCTTCAAATTTCGTGCCCATTAGTTATTAACGAGGATCAGCTGCTGCACCATCAGAAACAGACACATCCACATTTGCCTCCAAATCCTCCATATTACGATCACCAGTTATGGCAAATATTTTAGCAGTGTTCGCCATTTCTTCCAGCAAACTGAACTTCTCCACCTGAGGTCACGACGTTATTGTGGTCGGTATAGAGCACAGCACAGCAACAAGCAAAACACATGCGTACAACGGTGACCTTGAAATCGACAAATTAACCTATCTGTTACAGATTAGAAGCAAATTGCTAGAAGTCTTTAAGAAAAACAAATCTTCGCCAAATTCGTAGCAATTACACTTAGAACATTTTTAATAATTTGTTCCGTGCATACGTGCAGTTGGTCAACAATAAATTATAGATAAATTTTAAAGTGTAATCACATATTTAATCCGGGAGGTAAAAACATTTTAGCAAAGATTTTTGACCCAAGAAATAAACAAATGCAAATGAAGAAAGAAAATTTTGAAACACCACTTGTAAATATAGCGCTCTAACCTCCTTTGAATGCATAAGGAGATACAATACAAGGACAAAGTATCTACATTTGGCTTGCAGATAGGGATGAGGACTTATGGAGTGGCTCAGAGGTCAGTTATCTCGGTCAATGCAAAATGGTCAACTAAGTGAGCGTGGCTAGTTATCACAGCGCATCATCAAATTTTTGGAGCTGAAGGGATAACTGACCGCACTGTCACCCGTGGACTGGATTGGAAATTCGTGCGATGCGTGAATTGGATTTAGGGACGGGAAACTTTACTGACTATTAGGCGTGTCTACAGATGGACACAAGAATTTTCTCATAAAATCTTATTTACGGGCACCCCATAGCAGGTATTTTAAACACTTAATGGCTACTGTCACCGCAGGAGTTACTTGATTTTCCAGCAGAACCTGGATGTGCGATAGCTGTCTGAGGTGGCTGACGTCATCTACAGTCGCTTTGTTATGGGCCGTCAGTGTATGCATTTCTTCTTCTCTAGCGGAAAAAATCGGCATCAATGCCCTCCAAGATCAGGTTCGCTTTCCGCTGCCACAGATGTGGCTCTCCGATACTTTCCTAAAAAAAAACGAAGACACAATGCTAGATTCGGAGTTTAAATGGACTGGATCAACATTTAGAGCCTTGTGTTGGAAGAGGAAACTGACTACCCCGAAGCAGAGAAGGTCATGTCACTCCACTTCCCTTGGGTCCGTGCTGTTTCTAATTAATCACGGAGCAATAAATCTACCACAGTTTAACTAGTCTGTTTGGTCTGAAAGTAATCGTAATGTAGGGAAAGTAAACAAGGAAGGTGCTAACAATAATAAAAGAATAGGAGCGCAAGACAAAACCCTTCTGTGAGAAGGGAAGTGAATAACTAAGATTTTGTGAATTAGATCGACAGCACAATCTGCATGAACTTAGTTTTTGGCAAAAAATCTATTATAGGGAATTTAGCATCATTCGCATTCGCATTTGCCCATGTGGTGTCTGAATTGAGGGTACATCAGTCCGAAATAGAAGAATAAGTACAATTTATCAGTACAAATAAATCTACAGGCCGCTAAATTTTTACAATTTTGATTAAATAGATTGCATAATGCTCATTTGAGGCTGCTTTTACTTGACGGGAGCGGAAAACGTCACCAGGCGTGTCAATGCCGGTGCTGATTTTGTAGTCCTTTTGATGAATTTTGATACCGATTTGCTGCACAAAGAAGATCAAGGCATGGGTATGGCGAAGAGATAAGCGACTCACCCCTAAATTTAACAATGGAACCTGCAGATGTATTTCGCAGGTAGGTTTTTCTGATCCTGCGCCTTTGGTTATGCTTGCTCCTAGCTAGAGAGCAAAGTGTGTTGGCTCGCCTTCTCCAGCACAAGCAAAGAAAAGTAGTTGCTATGCTACAAGTGATGGAGTGCGGTGTTGTGGGCGAAAAGAAGGGAATGGAATAAGAAGGGACCTATAGGGAAGCGGATGTAAGTAAACAAAATGCGGAGTTTGTGCTTTGATTTTGGACACGTTGTAGCATAACGCTACTTTCTTAGTTTCACAGATTCTCCCATTAAAGCATCAATTCATGCATCCGACCATCTATCTACTTTTGCACAAATGCTGTAAAAATTGCCGAAATATTGTTAATTATAAAGCACTAAAAAGCTAAAGCCGTGATGTTTACTTTTGGCACACAGACCTCTGCTAACGGGCCCAACTAAGAGCATTATTATTCGAACAAATATTTGGCAGATACGTAAAAATGAAAGAAAATATAAAAGGCAAATAGTTTGATAAGAAAAAAGAGAAAGTGATATTATGACTCACCCTTAATTTCCACAACTTCTGCCTTCACCCCACGCATTGGTCCATTGGAGTTCCTCGAACGGAGAAGAGAAAACGGTGAAGAAGTGAAAGGGCACATAGGGCTAGGACGAATCGCAGCAAAAAAGGGGCGAATAGAATGAATTTGGTTGTGGAAAGTGTTGTGCATCAGCAACCGAACGCGATTAGGCCCTGCGGTTGAAAAACAAGACAACTTAACTGTCTCATTACGAAGCATTTGCGTTTACCTTAGCAATTAGGCGCATGGAGGAGGCCAACCGACACTGAAGAGATCCAATTACAACTGATTAACTGGTACCAAAATAAAGTCACCAAACGCTTACCGCATTACTAACTTTTCGAGCAAATAAATCCCATTAGTCGCAAAAACTTGACCCCACAAATGCGCTGCAAGTCCAAAACTAGGCAATCACATCAATATTCTTCCAGCAAAATGCACTTTCAATTTTCGCATGTTTTCCGCGTGTCTAAATTTACTATAAAAACAAACTTTTTGTAATGAGCGCTAGATTTGAGACGCAAATTCGCGAACGAAATAAATTACTTAGTAAGCATAAGCGAGACAAATGGGAAAGAATATTATGATAATAAAGAGCATGAAAATGGCATTGCTAGTATCACAAGCGAAATTCATGTGTAATTCTAACAACACAAAGTTTTATGCCATTTTTCAAAAGCATACCTTACTTATTTTCGGTCTTGATGGCCATGACAAAGTTGACTGGTAAGGCCTGCTAAAACGTACTTTTGCTTACAACATATTGCGGCTTTGATTTCCCTGATGGTTTTTCACGATTTACCACTATTGTCTTCCTGTTTCGATTAACCGTGTGCGAATGTGTGGTTAGTGTGCTGCACTACGCATGCAGCTGCTTCGTTCGCTTCTTCTAATTAAAGTGGCTTGTTTTACTAGCAGTTAGGAGCCATCGGTCGTCAAAACTCAGGGTCTTTATTTCGCCACTCAAGCTGGCAATGAAGACGGATGGTTTCAATGTCTACGCACGTTCGCAGTCTAGTCGATGGATGAATGTGTGAGAAAACCGTCAAATGGATGCCATCACAGTTAAAGGTGAAAAGCATTTCAACTGAAAGTTGAGTTGCTATATTTGCAATCTCATGCATCCATTTTTGCTTTTTTGTGATGCTTTCATGTACTGGACGGGTGTACCTATTCCGCGCTATCGTGAATTGATTGAAACTGCCTATTTAAAGTAGAGTGACATAATCACCATCATCATCATCATCATCATCACCGCTCCATAAGAGTACTTAACCATATCAGGAGGAACACACACCCATTAAGCAGTGGTGTGTGCGCGTGCGCGTCGTCTGCATGGTGGCCACCGAGTGGTGTTTTGCCTACCTTTGTGGAGAATGGGACTCCTGACTGTCGGTCGTGATCTCCACCAATGCCACTCATCATTGCGATTTGGGAAAGTTTGCAACAGAAAGCGACAACATGGACGCAGTTGCTACTTAAGAGGCTAAACTAGGCCTTCCGCTCCCAAATGCCACTCCTAATTTGCCTCCCTGGATAGTGTTAACTGTAATAGTCGTGTCAGTGTCTGTTATTTTCCCAGCTCTGACTCCCCCTGATTATTCTTTGACGCCTACACCAAGGTTTCCGTTTTCCTGATAGGGTAACAGAAGAACGGGATGAAATAAAAAAGGAGGGAAGGAGGGAAGGAAGGGGAGCATGCTACGTAAGTAGTAGTAGCAGTAGAATATCTACTAACAGCCATTAAGTAGTTGAGGCCGTGGTGGCCGGAAAGGTAGGTGAGTGAGCGAGTAAGTGAGTAATGAGTGCGAGAAGCGGTAGCAATGAGTGCATACGTGCTGCGTGGGTGGGTGCATGGATGCGTTAAGAAAGGAAGAGGAAAAGAAATAGGGAATTTAAGGCGATAGAGAAGATCCTACAAGGAAGGAAATGGGTAAGGAAAGACTTAAAAGAAAGGAGGGAAAAGGAAGAGTCAATGAGATGGTAGTCTCAAGGCAGTCAGGGAAATGGGTAGGAAAAGGCGTGGATGGGGTTGAGTGAGTCAATAGAAGGATGAAGTGTTGTATATTGGAGGGCAGACGTGGATAGCAAATAAGGAAATTGCACAAAAAACTTTGGCGCTGGGGGCGCAGGGGACCCAGGCGATGGGGATGGATCTGCTCCATGTTGGCCGCTGCTTGGGCTGCCAAACTGCAAAGTTTTGCACTCGCTGCAAAAACTCAGCATTGCCTGCCACGCGCAGTCACTACCACCTACCGGCTGCGTCGCTACCTGCACTGAACATCGCGGTGCCTACCCACGGGTCCACCTAGTATTCTCGGTGGTCTTGTGCTATCCTGTTGTGTACTGCTACGTAATCTGGCGCTGGCATTAGGTCTGACGCCCTCCTGCGGTGTAGTACACTGGGGTGTACTAGTACCGTACCAGTGCCATGTGAATATTTACATGCATAAATTTACGCCATTCCATGCAGTGAGGGAGGATTTTATGCACGCCAACGCACTAAAGGCTCCTCGACCAGGCTAAACATTAGCCACTGCACTCAACAGGTTCATATTTTAAACACAGCCTCTCCTGGTGTGTACGACCGCGTGATCTAGCCTTGGCATGAGGTGTAACACCCTTCCTGGGTGTGCTATTACAAACCTTTACCTTGGCACCAGGTGTAACTCACCTGAGCTGCACTATTACGTCACCTGATCTTGCTGTTAGGTGTGACCGACCTCCGCTGCAGGCAGGCACCTGGGCAGGCAGGCAGAGATGACCAGTGCACAACACATGGACGCCAGCGATTGTCAGTCTCGTCGATTCATTTAACCACCGATCGACTATCCATCGGTCGATCGACCGATCCAGTGCTTCGTGTGCATGAGTCAGTGGTGAGGCCAAAATGCGGGCCATTCACACATTCACTCACTAACACATTGACCGATTCACCGGTGGTGGTGCATTTAATATGGCGTTTTGTGGTCGTAAATGGTGCCGGTGTGTGAGTAAGTGGCTGGAACAGGTGGGAAAAGGGCGAAGCAACAGCAGCAGCAGCATCGTGGTCGCCTGTATTAAGATAACTAGTAGATACCAAGATGAACAGACTGAAGGCGTTAAAAAACCACCTCAGCAGGAACTGCTTTGAGGGATTGCACACTGGTAGATACATGATGGAATGAACATTGGTTGGTGCCTAAGCGTCTGCTGCCTCCTTTTGTGGTGTTTCCTCATTTTGTAGTTCCTTACATCTCCTTTGTGTCCAATATTATATCGCAAAAGTTAATTTTGAGATGAGACTGCACCTCTCATAGTAGCCTTTACCACAGTTCAAAATCGCGTTTTCCGTTTTAGGTTCAATTAAATTAATTTGAGAATGACCATATGTATCGAAAATTACTTGCTTAGGCTAAGCTAGTTTGTAAAAATTTCATCACCTATACAAATTTACCATAACGAGGCAGAGAAGATTTTGTCCACGTGGCTCATCATTTTGCATGCCCTCATTAAACTGTTAAATGCTAGGAACCACACCCCTCTTTATTTTACCATTTTCATGAAAGTTAAATTCGCTAAATGCAAATAATCTTAAGAAATGTGATAATCTTTGGCAGCGCAGTGGGTCACCTGAGCTACAGAAACCTAATGTCAGACTTAAAAGTAGACTACAATAGACCAAGGCATTCTCAAAACGTTATAAAGAAAGTTGCTATTTATTAACAGAGATGGAGGATTAGATTCGTAAACATCTGGCTGTTTGTTCGTTAGTTAGTTTAGCCCAGAAACAAACGGACGGCTACTAGCGGACTCAGAGGTGTTTGCCAGAAAGGTTGTAGTAGTAGTAGCAGTAGACTTTCATGGAACTTTTAGGGGCCTCGGATTGTCGGGATTAAGGTAGGTTGGTTCAGTCGGAGGGGATGTGTGTGTTTGTATGGTTGTGGCAAATTTACTTCTCTTTTATCACTTTGCTTGGCTATTGGCGGAGGCTAGATGAACTGTGATGGCCCATTCATTTGCTCCGTCTTTGTTGCAAACCAGATGTAAACCCCAACGGGCGCTGACGACACGAAACGTGGTGAAGGAGCGAGGGCATGTGTCGCAGGAGGATATAGTCGTGGGGAGAGGCGATGGAGGAATGTACGACTGGAGGAAAAAGGAAGGAAATGGTGAAGGGGAAGAAGAAGCAACTGGCTAGCTTTTTGCTCGTTACCATCCTCGAACGCAGTGTTAAACAAAGCATTGAGGCAGACTTGCTGCCCTGGTCAGAGAAACTACTGTACTTAATGCATCCCACATTTACATGCATGTGGTGATGCAGTTGGTGGTTGGGTGTGACAGTGGGTTTCCCATCGTTTGTAGCTGCTTTGTGTGCTTGTTGTCTGATCAAGAAGAAGCGTGCACTTGAGACTCTTGTTAGTTCAACAGGGGTTTGTTTAACTTTCTTTGCTACGGGATAATGAGGAGGAGGAGAGGGAGGCTGAGGTGCTGCGCCGTCGCTGCTTCCCCCTACTACTGCAGCCAATGCTGCAAGATGTTGCAGTGTTTGTGATGTGGTGGACATGTTGCTGCTCAGCCGTCTGTGGCACTGTAGTGCGTTGCTGGTGATGTTGTTGGAGCTCTGCTACAAGGTAAGTGAATTATTTTCCTGCTATGGAAGGCGTGGACGTGAGATCTCGTCCCCCAGAACTTTGATCTGCTTTGTAAGCTTTTGTCCTGGATAGCTGCAATAGCTTCACTTCACTTCTAATGTTTGGTTATCGACATCTCTGGTTTGTGTATGTGCTCTTGGCTAATGCGAGAAGGTCGGTGGGTGGGCTGGTGGGTGGATGCTGGTTTTCGTGGTGGTGGTGGTTTTGGTGATGGCCATTAGTGTGTGTCCTTTGGAGACGAGTGAGGAGGATGTGTTTGTTGACGCACGGCGTAACGACAGTCCTTGGTGTGATTAATTGACTGGGGGAGGCGGTCACACTACTGGCCGGGGCCCTGTAGGTGGGTGGTTAGGTGGGTGGAAGTTAAGTAGCAATAATATCGCCCAATAGGTGGGTTCTTCCTTCTCTTCTTCTTTAACACCTTTCTTACACCGTCTACAATTTCTTGAAAGATTTGAGGTTAGGGAAGAACTGGTAGAAGTTGGCTTGACAACGATGGCGAGAAGTGAAGTGTGTTTCTACCCTTTCTTTTCATCCTTAAATTACTCCAGCCAACCTGCTCACCGCTCGTCAATTATCACGTCTTCTTCAACGTGTTCACATGAATAAACACCGCCATCCTGTTGATCACGTGATAGAGTACTCCCCCTTCCTTCTGCTGTCTCCGAGTGTCTGCAAACCCCTACCCTACCTAATGTCCAACCAGGTGTCCACATTGGCATGCAACTCCTACTTAGCGTCGATTATGCAGCAATTACAGTCCGCCTCCAAAGCATGCCAGTAGAAAGAACTGTCAGCAGGTGGGCATCGCATGGGACATTGGAGGTGCGACAGTAATCGCCTTTCTCCTTTTTCTTCCAAACCCCTTTTAATGGCATACAAACCTGTCTCAGCTTGAAGACACGATACGCATTTAGATAATATCTGCACACTGCAGCGCTGCTGTTGTGTTGTTACAAAAGCACATAAAGCGCGACAACTAGGTTCACCCACTCGGAGTCGGCAAAATTTACTGAGTGCTCACACTCCAATTTGGAAATCAGTTTGGTTTCAGTTACATATGGACAAACAAATTCCATCTTTTTTGCATAAACACCTTGCACGCTCAAGCTGTACTTGCCGGTAATTTAACAAATGGATTAGGGGTGTAACAGGATCATAATTCGAAATTTTGACGACAAGAAAGTAGTATTAAACAAAATCTGCGCCTGAGAGGGTAAATCAGAGCTACGGATCGTAGCTTTAGTTAGTGAGCTCAAGGTGAAGCACTGTAATTAATGGGACTAGAAGCCCATAGCAGCCGTACTGCACCAAAGATTAGTAGCAGAAATTAGGCAGCCTATATTTGTCGAAGACCTGCTCTCAGTTCTGGAACAAGGTGGACATTTTGCTCTGAATCTATGCTCATAGCTAGCACTCTCTTTAGGGCTGGGGCAGATGGTACTGCCTCCGAAGGGGCATTGTAGACCACAAGACACGAGTTGACTAGTCCTTATTTTTTATTGTACCCAAATAATACGAAAGGAAACTAGCCATAAGTTGAGATTTTAAAGCAATGCATCTTGCTTGATACGCTTCACTCAGCGCGTTAAACGGCCAAAGCATCTTAAAATTGCTTCTCGTCCCATTTATTTAACTAAACGCACAAGTGCAAAGGCCTTAAAAACATGCGCAATTGATTTGCAGATCTTTGAGCATGTCATTAAGGCGCTAAGTGTCCTAAAGTCTGTTCGAAGAAAAGATTGCATGGTTTTCTGTGGTTAATTTATCCCTTTAACTGTCTCTGGGCTACTATCATTAGCATTTCTGGCATTGTCGATGGCAGAAGTTATTGTCTCATAAGTAGTTGGGGAACTTTTAAAGGCAGAACCTCCGCTTGCGCAATAATAAATGTTGAAACACTATAACGCACTTCTACAACTTGCACCACATCAATTATATGTGGCAGAGCTCAGGAGAGTTTACTAATTCTTGATTGAATTGCAATACTTAGAAAGAGGTGAATGCAAGCTGCTAAATTGGGACTTATCGTTAGTAAACAAGAAGAACACAAATGTCCAAATAACAATCCTTTGTTTGGCGGTTTAATGTATTGCCTCAATATATGCTTTCAAAATGGTACCACTCTTTATAAATGTACGGAGTTAATTCACCTCAGGGTTTAATTTGGTTGGCGTCTTCGTTAAACACTCCTTTTTAGCCCGTTTTTCGTTTAGGTTATTTCGCAGCATGTATATTATCAGGAAGAGTTGAACCAACAAATAAAATGCGTACAATACATATCTACTTCAACAATCTTGTGTTTGTTAGTTAACCCACGAATTCGGAAAATGCTAGTGGTTTTGATAAATGGGTTAGATTCTGTTTGACATTGACATTCCTCAGGGAAGGAAGTTAGAAAACCCAAGCTGTAATAATAGCAAGAGTAACTGAAGCGCATAAAGGTAGATCTACAACATCTGTCGAAATAAGCCCTTTGCCCCTTGAAAATCCGCTTAGCTTGATTTGACGCATGATAATGGGCTTCTTTGACTGCTTCGATGACCTTGTAGCATCACATTTAACAGCAGCTTTCCATACCGCTGGCGTGAGATCTTCTAGCTGGGATTTCTCTTCGTAAGCTCCCATTTTCGCTGCCACGGATGCTGCCGCTGTTGATGGTAAGGCCACGCTAAAGAACATGAGGGGGAATTCTAAAGCTATTGTTGCAGACTAGCTTGTTGACATAACATCTTTATCCGTCTCTGTGTTTCCACTTTCGACTTCTAGCTGGTGTGGCACGCTCTTTACTCCACCTTGTAGCACTGCGTGGGTGCGTGTGTGTGTTTGCAACATAAATAATTATATGTCCTAGATCGTTAGTGTGTTGAATGGCGGTTTGGTATGTAATCAAAACCGCACTTGGCGTTCTGGCCGTTCGAAATCCATATGCAAAAATGCAATGCAAATAATTCACCCGATTAACTACAACCAGGAGAAACAGCACAACATTTTCTGATCTTTCGCGCTAGAATCATTTAACGTGATTCGAATAATAGTACAAAAACCGCTTATTAAGAACCGTTAATTTTAGCTTTATCTAAATGGTGTTCAGAAACTAGCATGCCGTTTTACTTGGCCAATGCCATGATTGACGCCAGAGTGTGAACATCCTTTCGACAATCTTTGGAGCTATTTAACTACCACTGACCATGCAGACAAACAGAACCGATCAGCAAGACGTATCATAGTGTTAAAAATGGAGCCAAACATTTCATTATGTAAATGCAGTGATCGCAACCAGGTGCAATCACAAAAGGAATATGCTGAGATCTATAGAGGCAACAAGTCTCGCACAAAGAAGCCTGACGTGCGTCGGAGGAGATATTTTCTTGATGCATACCCTTAGCGTAACTCGAAACCAGATGATTAAACCCTGTCGTGTTGCGGTACACAACAGTCGTGTAGTAGAATAACTGCATGTCGGGAAGGAATAACGTGACGACGTGTAGAATAAAAGCGCTGTTAGTAAGCCGTCGCCTAATAGGTTAGAGGGTGGGAGTCATGGATTTTAAGGCGAAATAAGCATTATCTTTGGAGATGTTGCCTACGAGAATTGAAGAAAGAAGGTCGGCTTATTTTCACGTGAGAGCAGTGAGTGCAATTGGAGATAAGACATTTCGCTTTACATTCATCGACTTAGCTCAAGTGAGGATAATATGACTCAACTGCTGCATTTCGTGTTCCACATATGCATTTTCAACTCCGTTAATCTCATTTATTGCATTTTGCGACCGGCTGTCCATTTTATGGCTACTGGTTTCTAAGAAATGCTTTTCGTGTTCGAACCATCCATTTTCCTCTCCCTGAGTCCTAGCCGCTGCAATCCGGGACCGACCTTGCATTTCATGTTCTTTACGATTCAGCCGAGGTCTTTCGTGTTTCAGACATGCATTTTCAAGTCCATTAGTCTCATTCATTGCAATTCGTGACCGTTTGACCATTTAATGCTTGTCATAATTTGAGTATGGTATTTCGTGTTCTATCCATTGTTTTTCCCCCCTATCAGACCTGTCTGCTACATTTTGCGACCGATCGTGCTTTCATATTCATTCTGACTCAACTGAGGCCTTTCGTGTTTCATCCTTCCATTTTGCACTGCCTTAGTCTCATTTATTGCATTTTGCGACTGGTTGTTCATTTTAGGCTCATTGTGTTTTAAGTGAAGCTAGATGCTCTTGATGTTTGGCACAATCCTTTTATACAGTTTCGAAGTCACCTAATTCGCACTCATGATGGCACATGGTCGTAATCTAGGCTTCCATGTGATTGGCCCTGTCACAACTTTTGGGTGTCTTCACACCTTCACTTCTTCGTTCCCTGTGAAGCACACCAAATCGTATTTGAATTATCTAAAGCATGCCCAACCAGCAGGGAGGCAAGTAAGTGTAGCGCATTCTGCGCCTCTCTTTCACTTTTGAATTCCTACCCCTAACAAGAGAGGAGGAGACAGCCTGCAAAGGCCATTCCAAATCCAGCTTCACTTGTCTTTTCGTACACGTGATAGACACCTTCGAACCCTAGCTTTATTTTCTTGCAAGTATCTCACTAGATCTCCGCAATTATAGCTCAGTACCCTTCCTCAGGTCTCAACTGACCAACAAGACCTGAGGATACTTAGACCACGTCGCGTCGTAGGAAGATCCCGTATCTGCATCTGTCTAACAACTCGCCGCTGTTCAGGTGCATGAGCTTTCCCTGCTTCGGTTGGGACTCGTGAATTTTACTTCCTTTTTGTTTCGGATACGCAGCCTGAAGAGTGACCATGCCAATAATTTGGTTTGCAGTTATGCTTTGAAAAATGCTATGGCCAGAATGTGGTATGTCTGAGTATACAGGGAAGTACTCGGTCTTGAAGTTGCAGCAAATTATGCCATTTTGTCTTGCAGTTGTCTAGCACCAATTGTGGAAATTTGAGTTGTCTATGGTCCAGAAATTCGTGCTTCCCATAGACCAATAGGAGGGGGCGAAATAATGTGCAAATCATTCTATTTCATTTTCATGCCCAGGTTTTTGCAAATCAAGGCTTTCCTTTAACGTGCTGGGCTGCACATTCCATCTAGCTCCTTTCTTGTCATCCTGCAGACCTTTTGGGCGCCTAGTCATTGGTGCACATTCTCTTGATCGTCTCCCTAGCCATCGTAAGCATATTGTGTCAAATTTTCTCAGATAAGTTGATATCTGACTCTTTTCGCACCGTTTTCTTCCACGTTAATGAACTCCTCTAATATATCCAGCATCGTTATCTAAATGCCCTGCTTTTGTTCATTTGCTTGAACTTCGCCACATTATTTGCACTTAGCTTTAACAGACGACCTTAACCAAGTGGTGATGTCGATGCTCTCTTGCCCCCTTAACTACTTCTCCACCACTGTGTAGGCGATATTCCAACTCATTAGCGCTAAACAAGTGCCGCAACTACTTCTGCACCATAGAAGACGCATTGATTCCCTTAACAAAAATATCTCGCAGACATCAACGCAGCATAACTTTGCTTCGGTCATTGTGTTCTCTACAAATTCATCACCCTGCTGACAAATATTTGTGCACAACTTCACAGTGGGCATATGCCATCGTCGCACCGAAACTAATCTCCCTAGTCAGCGGCGCCACACAAAGGTTCGTGTGTTCAGTCTAAAGCAGAGTCATCTCCACCATCTCACGCACCCTTCTCAGAAGCATGCTGGACTTTTCATCGGTTCTTGAATCCTTCCATTATGCTCCGGCTTAAACCTCTCCACATATCCCTGCACCTGTCACCAATCATTCTCTTGCTACCCACCTCCGTGACACCAACTGTAGGCAGCAGGGGACTCTGCAGAACGCCACAAGCTGTGGACAATACAATGGCTCTGGCTCATAGACCAGATGCAGCATATTCAAAACCCATATTTTACTTGCATCTATCACCGCTTGACGTTGGTTACCATTGAAGTACGCCGACACCGTGATCACTGCATCTGTCAACTTCTCGTCCTCATTCTTTTAATTCAAAAGCAACTTAAACGAATCTCCCATGCGCTGCGATGCTTTAGCTTGCTATTGCGTTCTGCCTGGATTTTCGATTTGTATCTGAATTTGTAACTTTGAAGGACCAGTGCTTAGCGTGCACTAGTACGGTCTCATCGTTGGGACGATACCTGATCAGATGCTTTAGTGGGGTTCATGGCCACCCTGCTTCGTCAGGCACCCCTGATGGGGCATTTCTTATCTGTGCAGGCAACAAACTTGGAATCGTCCAGTCGTCCTTGTCTTTGGCTGAGAAATTTACCTTTCCCGAAAATATTATCGCATTTCTCCTTATATGAGTCCTTACCTAGAAGAGAACTGGAAGTGAAGAGAACAGTCTGGCTTCAGTTAATTCACAAACGGCACAAGTCCTAAATAAGACGCATGATATACTCTTGTAAGAAAGACAAATGATTAAGTTTGTAGTAGGTTAGCAAGCTGCTAAACGTGGAATGCCAGGTTGAGACTCTTTCCAACCACACCTCCACATAGTCACCTACATTTACTCGAAACCATATCCGAGCAGCTATGACTGTATTGAAAACGTATTTTCCGTTACATGACCTTTTTATCTTGCAAGTCACATCGTTTGACCAACCCATTGCACATTTGCAAGAGGCAAACTTGAACGCTATAGAGCCAGTGGCATAGATAACGTAAGTACAGCGTCCCTGCTTTCCAAAATTAGGAATGGCTGCGACCAGTGAGGACACATCTTGCGGTGTAAAAATGTGCACCCTGTGTACAATCGTGTGCGATAAGATAGATATAATGGGACCCAGAAAGGATTACTCAAAAAGAAGGAAAGGACAGAGCTTCCAATGATTTCCTTCATCCTAATGCTAAGAGCACAGGAAAACAAGCAAAATCACACGAGTGT
The DNA here is from genome assembly GCA_001693035.2 of Taenia asiatica. Taxonomy (NCBI): domain Eukaryota; kingdom Metazoa; phylum Platyhelminthes; class Cestoda; order Cyclophyllidea; family Taeniidae; genus Taenia; species Taenia asiatica. Next base: position 6,488 of record LWMJ02000390.1, on the reverse strand, counting down.
TTCGATTGGAGCAGATTAGATGAGATGAACATCAGAGAAAGCGCTCTCGCTGTATTGTTAGGAGCCTTAGTGTGTGTATGTCATCCGTCTGGTTGCACCGCATCTTCTCCACTCGCTACTTTCAAATGTTGCACTACCTAAAACCAATGTTCTGCCATGCGCAAGAGTCAACGTGAGGTACTGTAACACTCATTTGCTTGCCTTTGGTTCGACTCGTTGCATTGGCGTGATCTGACCATATCAAATGGGAATTGAGCATGCTTAATGCTGAGCAACTTGAGTGGGTCGAATGGAGGTGGGATTATTAGAATCTGCACCTCATTGACTGCTCTTGCAAAATTGTCATAAGGAGGGTCAAGATTCATCGTTTTGAACCCTACTGCATAGCAACTTACGCAATTTGCCGTCTGCAAAGTTGTCTGCTTAGACCACTAGAACGGATGACTGGACACCAAACACGGAATCATGTGCCATAGCTGCGTACGATCAGTTCTAGTCAGGTTAGAGTATATCTAAGTGCATTTAATTTAGGACAGTCTGAATTATTACAATGAATGCGAACACGGTAGACAGAACAAGCATAGTGTTGTAAGCCTTTGCTCCGTTTTACTGCGTAGCATTGATATAGCTAAACAGGCTTTGATCTTTTTCCGCACTGCTTTGGAATTCATGAGAAAGCAACTCATTGCACTTCGAGGAATCCAGAAAGGATTACTCAAAAAGAAGGAAAGGACAGAGCCTCCAATGATTTCCTTCATCGTAATGCTTAGGGCACAGGAAAACAAGCAAAATTACACATGAGTGTTTCGATTGGAGCAGATTAAATGAGATGAACATCAGAGAAAGCGCTCTCGCTGTATTGTTAGGAGCCTTAGTGTGTGTATGTCATCCGTCTGGTTGCACCGCATCTTCTCCACTCGCTACTTTCAAATGTTGCACTACCTAAAACCAATGTTCTGCCATGCGCAAGAGTCAACGTGAGGTACTGTATCACTCATTTGCTTGCCTTTGGTTCGACTCGTTGCTTTGGTGTGATCTGACCATATCAAATGGGAATTGAGCATGCTTAATGCTGAGCAACTTGAGTGGGTCGAATGGAGGTGGGATTATTAGAATCTGCACCACATCGACTGCTCTTGCAAAATTGTCATAAGGAGGGTCAAGATTCATCGTGATGAACCCTACTGCATAGCAACTTACGCAATTTGCCGTCTGCAAAGTTGTCTGCTTAGACCACTAGAACGGATGACTGGACACCAAACACGGAATCATGTGCCATAGCTGCGTACGATCAGTTCTAGTCAGGTTAGAGTATATCTAAGTGCATTTAATTTAGGACAGTCTGAATTATTACAATGAATGCGAACACGGTAGACAGAACAAGCATAGTGTTGTAAGCCTTTGCTCCGTTTTACTGCGTAGCATTGATATAGCTAAACAGGCTTTGATCTTTTTCCGCACTGCTTTGGAATTCATGAGAAAGCAACTCATTGCACTTCGAGGAAACTAAAGCAAACGTCTTCGTAATTTTTCATTGGTCTAATTTGCCCACAGAACTTACATCTATGATTACTTTTACGACTGACAGTCAGAGGCTGTCATTATCCTACCACGACTTCCTAAAATAAACGACCAACAAATAATTCGTTACCTCGTAGGGCATGCAACCAAATAGCAAGGAGCCGAACATGATTATGATGATTAAGTGTAGTGCATGTAGGGTGATAATGCCCCAAGCCAGCTTCCAGCAGTCTCATTGGTTGAGATCGATGCGCTTCGAGCCCCAGCAATATGTGGTTCCTCCAAATATCTACATGTGGATGCAGTCGAAGTTTGAAACGAGAATTGCAACGACAGCAATTCGCCATTTGATCATGTAATGTTCGTCTCATTGGAAAAGCATGGATATCTGTGATACAGACGGAACGATTAATTACCCTTTTATTTTCAAGTGGACAACTTCGTTGCCAGCTAATAGCTCCATGTTTTAGAAAGGAATTCGAATCCTGTTCGTTGCAAAATGATGTGCACATCTACTGACTCAAGGTTGCTCTGTCATACGGGACTAAGGCGTCGTCTTAAGCAGCCACCAGCTTCACGCTCACCTCTTCTACACTCTGATGAGTTCCTTAAATCATCTTCACAGCAGTTGTGTGATCAAGGGAGTAGATAGGAAATGGAATGGAAATTGGGACATCAGCGCCTTTGCACCAAAAAACCAACAGTTACTTTGCAAACTGCCCATGGATGTTACAGCCTGGTTACTTGTCCTTCTCCCTTTTCGGCTTTTTTTCCTTTTCCTTACTATTCTACCATTTCCCATCGAGCTGGACGCTAATTTGTATTTCGCCCCCTTGATTGCCTCTCCAAGAACTTAAATTGAAGGCACTTGAAGAGGTGTAGATGGCATTTTGCGATCAACCATTGAATCCTCTTTCCATAGGAGAGCTACTTATATGGCTGTTAAATATAGCTACAAATCTCATCTTTGAAGCACTCTCCAAAATTTGATCAGGTTCTACATTCCAAAGGACACTAAAACCATTATGGCAGATAGTACTTATTGCTGTTAGTAGTAAGGGGAATACACCATGTCAGTGGGAATTGGGGTGAAAAATACAAAAATACTGAATCAATGAATGGTGGCTGCTGGCTGAACGTTAAATGCCTAGAAGAGGCTGGAGTGAAACAGGTCTGTAGGTACCGATTCAAATACCAATGAGTTGCTCATCAGGCCAAAACCGCCCAAAATACTGGGCCGCATACTGTGACTGCACATGTGGCTTTTGGATTCAGCACCCCTGATTAACATTCTTGCTCATTTGATCTAACTTTGACCACCAACTTTTACTGAGGTTGGAGAGCAGAACAACCGGATTTTACTACGATCCTAAAACTATCAAAGCCCTTGAGAATATGCTTAGAATTACGTAGCATATGCATAAATACTGCATGGCCAAGCATTAGGTTGCTGAAGCTGCCAATTTTCACATGCTTAAAATAACAATAAATTTACTCTCAACCTATGGAACGAAAAATGAATCCGTTCCTTCACACATTGCAGCTAGCCCAAATTTGATGAGGCACCAACTAGTCATTTGCTTTTACTTCAAGGAAAGGTCAATAGTTATCAAATCAAGACCTATGCGGGAAAAGGATGACATTTAGTTGACAACATTTAAGCACCCCAAACGCTGGCTAGGAACAATATTAGTAACTAATCGAAAATCTAGCAGTCACTGCGATTTGATGTTTTGCATGAAACCCTGCCAAGTACTGGAATTCAGAATGATCAAGTAAATTGGACTGACTGCAAGTACTCTTGAATTGCCCTAAATCCTTTGCTTTTTTTGTTGTATCTATTTGTCTCCACCTGTTTCATAGATGAGATTTCCCATCCTGCGCTAAGTGTTATTTGAATCCGAGGTGGCAGTAAAAATTGCTTACGGACCAGTGACTAAGCGTTCTGGGTTCTAAAATTGAGGTAAGCTAAAGTGAATGTTTGCCAGTGTTCAATAAGTTAAAACTATTTTTAGTGCAGGCGAGATGATGATTTTAGCTCCCAAATGTTTGACAAGACATGCTTGTGCCTTTAATGAGGAGACGGGCTGTTCCGCCGCATTAGCATCCCAATTTTTCTCTGCTAGGATTGTCCTTCTTTTCTATTTAGGCGCGCCTGAGCTCAACGATTCACCAAAGGTTGTTTCCGCCTGTTGATCCCTCATGACAGCAGTTCTACCGACCTACAGTGTTAAATTGCTAACCGTTGCACAATCTTATACCAATTAGTAATATCCTTGCATGGCTAAATGTTGGAAGCACTTACTGAGCTGTGCCTGTTTCCTGATGTTTAGGCATCTCTGTAGTGGTTGCATTGATGATCCACTAGGAGAAAAGAAAGGGCTGTTATTGGACTTCTGCAAAACTTATGAAAAGCGGGGATGACTTTGCAGGCGAAGCGTTAAAAATCACAGCTACATGGCACATGAGGCGAACTGCGTTTGTATAAATGGGCATGCATTCAAGTACTTTCCTCTGTCCAAGTAGAACCCAGTCTTGTAGCAGCTACATTGTACTATACACTGATTAGCCTTAAGCAGTCTCTGTTACCACCGATGCTACACGTATCGCGATAAAAGATGCGCGACCCAATGCCAAACGAGCTAAATTGGTAGCAGTTTATACAGATGGTATTACAACTACATAGATAAGTTGAATTCTTAAAATTTGCTAGATCAAGCATGCATTTGGACGTGTACTTCTGGTTATTTACTAATAGAAGTCAAACTAGAACTCTTGGATAAGCTTGCTCAAGTTAATTTACCTGCAAAGCTAGAATCAGAGGTGCAGTGAGCTCATTTAACACAAATTTGATCAAAATACACTTTTAAGTTTTCCACAGTGTAGACTACGGTTTACATAGTTCTACGGACCCCACAGGCAGTAGTGAGACGTACGCTGTGCCAACTGTTGCACATGACATTCAATACCCAGTGCAGCAATTAACCCCTTCGCTGCACATTAGTGGAAGTTGTTTAAGACGACGCTACAGTCCCATGTGACAGAGCACCCTTGGGTTAGCAGATGCACATATTCTTCTGCAAAGATAAAGAGTCAACTTTCTTCATAAGGGCAATTATTCATTCTATCTGTGCTACAGAGATCTATATTGCTGCTAATGCAACCAGCATTACGTGGTCAGGTTGCAGGTCACTGCCTCTACGATTCCCATTGCAAACTTTGGCTGCATCCACATGTAGCCTAATTTAAAGAATTGTTCATCGATAATGCATGCGCATCGAACCTAGCCTTTGGGCGTCAGCTGGAGAATTCAACCCCAGTCTTTAAAGCACGAATGATTGCCGGGTGTCGCGACCCCAGATTATGCAGCTATGGTGCTTTGTCATGACACACCTGTCGTGACAGATTGAACGGTGAGTGCGCGAAGCCTTGCATACTTCCTCAATGAACGTCTATCCAGCAGGCCAAAATGAAGGTGACGCAAATATCGAATTTGGTATACTGATGTCAATGGTTCAGGGGCTTCCTGGTCTACCACTCACCAACGTCATCACCAGAGTAAACAGCAGACGCGCGAAGAATGGACGAGGGAATATGAATGAAGAAAATGAAGGGGTTCTTTGCCATCAGAGCGACACCGCGCCGTAATGCGAAGGTGAAAATTGCATGGAGTTTTGTTAATGTGAACGACTGTGTCACTATGAGCACGCGAACAGGAGGGGCTGGACGAATTACACCATAAAAGCATATGTTTGCGGATAAATACAGACTTCCAAAATTTCAACAACAATCAAGTCGAAATGTTGCAGCCAATCTTAATGATTCCTTAATAAAAGCACGTAACAACTTCTATTCTACTACACATAAAGGCCGATGTCTTGCATGCTATTGAGCAATTCAGGTATCATCGTTGAAGTGACCTGTTGGAGTTGTTTTCGGACTACGTAAATGATTGCTGCATAATTTGAGGGATCTGTCTGGGCTGCAAATATGCAGAATCTTTTATCGGAATCCGAACATAATTCCAATGTTACGAGCAACCAATATTGCGATAAAGAAAAGTGGAAAGCTTAGCCAATAGGACAATTGGCCTCATTACAAGCATTAGAAGTGGTCATTAGCGATAACGTCTGCTGCGTCACAACATAACTTTATCTGTTGGTAGAAAAATTTAGTCAGTAACCGCACAAAATTTTATCAATTTCCAATCACTCAAACAGCAAATTAGTTCATTAACGAGAAACTACTTTTTGGCTTTTGTCATTGAAGCTTTGGGTTGTCAACAACCTTGAGATATTTTAGCAATCATGCAGCTAGTTATATCAGCTCGTCAGATGTTTACCGCATAGCAGACTTTGACATCATATCCGTTCCAGCAAGCTACATGGCAGACGAGCCTTACAGCAAATTGGAAGAGGTGGTCTTGATAGCAGTTTTGCATGAAAACAACCTTTCTTTGCACGTGAACCGGCCCATCAGGTTGATGTTATGCAGAAATGTCCATGAATCTTCTCAAATTCTCTCTCTGTTCCCCAAAGAATGCTTTTTTCGGAGCATAAAGAGGCGAAAATTGTAGAGGCTCAAAATAGTTAAAGACGAGATTGAGGGAGATGAGTAAGGATGAGATATCTCCCTCTTTCAGTGGATTATCTCAAAGCCTAAACAGCCGTAGAGTCGCTTTGCTATGAAGTTTTCCTGAAGGCTTGAACATAAACAACTCCTTAAGTCTGGGTGGATTGGATTTTGTTCAACCGGCGACTTAATTTCGGATGACTTTTAGTCCGTCGACAATGCGGCAATAGCAAAAATGTTATAGCCTTAGGACAAGCCACCGCAGGTAAAATGAAGGGATCGGAAGTGCTTCAGGTGAGTAGATACCTAAACCAAATAACTTGCCAAACAGCACTTAGCTAAATTTATCTCCGTCATTAAAGACAGAGTATAGGATATGATTTTGTGAAGAAAAA
>LWMJ02000389.1:15383-39689 GCA_001693035.2 Taenia asiatica | reverse complement strand
GAAGCTTGGCAGAAGTGTGCCACGACGTGGTCTGAGCAAGATGTGAGCCTGGTGGAGGTGGCGAAACCGTCTCCGTCTGAACAAATGGAAAGCGATTGAGTAATACGAACATCGGAGTGTAGCGATATGGTTTGGACCTCCATTTTTAACGTTTGGATGTTCACCTCCATCAGATCATGTGAGAGTTGAAATCTCCTCCCTTAAAAGGGACTCAGCAAAATTAACTGATTCTTAGGTTCACAATTTGGAGTAGGCTTGTGCAAAAATATTCGCCACCTCTTGCGTTATCACAGCAACCTCATCTTTACACTCACCTCTCAAGTGCTAACGATCTCCCGTGGAAATACTCCACAAGTCGCTTTGCATCCACGAGGTGCAAGAGCCCGATTTTGTGGAGTTCTATCTGTTGCACTGCCATCAGTGAGCTGCCCAGCCAATTGTCTATCGAATTATTTTGGCGTCGATTGCTCGGATCCTTCACTTTAACTTCTACTCCCTCTTCCATTGACCCTTTTTCCACACTAACACACCCTCACGTTTAACTCATTGTAACCAACTTACCACATGGAATGCAGTCATCGTACAACTCATAGATCGCTCTGTTTACTCTCGACGTTAGCACATTTCGCGGTCGCGACTTCTGAGTTGCATTTAAATAGCTCTGGGTTGGGGCCAACACACATCTGTCATCATGCAAGCAAGATCCCCAAGCATAACATCATAACAGGATGCTAGACATTTTCCACTTTAACTTATGATTTGCAGGGGGTTACTTGAGTTAGGGACGCCTTCGTTAAGCTCTACACTCTCTATCGTGGTTATTATAGCTGTTGGTGGAATGCTCAATGTTTGCGCTAATTCATTGAGGGGGGAAGAGGCCCTCACTAGGCGCATCACTTTCACTCCCCACAGAGCACACATAATGATGTGAAGCACGACAACTCTTCCCACTCATTCTCTCCTGCAATCGATACGATTTCGCCTTGCCATATAAATCCTTCAGTTAGACAATTAGGTAAATCACACTCCTCTCCAACTCCCCACAACAATGCCGATCGCAAATATAGACTTCATTCCAAGCGGAGCAAGGTTCGTTGCGGTAGCAGGCAGTAGCGAATTTCGCGTTTGATGAGGAAGCAACCACGTTGGGATAGAAATTCATGGAATGACATCAGTTCCTTTGCATGATGTTCACTAGCCGGGACTACGTCTCGGTACGTGTTAGGCTAGGGTCGTAGAACTAGCATTTGACACAGACTCTTGTCCAGCCAATTCCACCCACTGATGTGGCGATTCATCTCCCCATGGGATTGACGTGATTTGATTACCCACCTTCAATTTGGAATCGCCCTACACACAGTCATCAAGGCAGAACCGTTGAGGAACTGGCATATTTGTGGTGCCAATTTGGGTGGGAGTTGGGTGATTTGCGATGCTAAACATTCCTCCAATAGATGGTTACAGAATTGCGTGGATGAGTAAATATTACCGTGGAAACGTAGCAGAAGAGAATGAGGAAAAGTGGGGATCGAGTAAAATAAGTGTCGACAACTAAGTAAATAGCGGAGTAAGAGTGGGAAGATGCAACCGAAAACCACCATCGTTAGGAGGGTCGAAGGCTTGGATCGACTGCATGACAGAGTTGTTTAGGTTTATATAAATCACGACAGTGCGAGTGGATGGTAGGCTGGAGAGGGATGTATTGGGATACGGCTGATCTGATTTCGATGTTCGCACATTGTCTCCCACCTCTTTGTCTACTTGGAAAGTCACGCCTGTCTTCCAATCCTTTGTCCAGCCATAACGATTGCAAAGATGAAAATCGAGAACTCATATGCCTCTAGGCACAGTGATTACTTCCGGCGACAATGGCTCCCATAACGTCCCTCTAGTGGTCGTTGGTGTGCAGCAGACACTCACCTCATTTGGTAGCAAACCATTTCTTGGTTTCTCAAGTCGTAGTCACAATGTGAGTGATGGTGGCACTTGCGCAGACTAGCTCTGTTTCAGTCACTCGGTTTGCAAAGCGACGTGTCTTTCTACGCAGCAGTCGCACAAATCCACCCATGCTGGACTACTGAGTAGCCCTACTCTTCTAAATGAAGGACACATGTTGATGTGGATTTCGGTTCTTTTTGTACCTCATCATGCCAACCTATTGCCACGAAGTGTATCTCTCCTCGTTGAAGGGTGGTTGGCAGTGGAATGAGACGCAGGCCCCTTAAAAGCCGCGTGATATCCGGCGGATATTCTACTCCTCAGTGTCACTGAAATAGCTCTTCGTGTGGATGAAATGAATGCTTTGATGGCAGAAGGAGAGGCTGCTTTTCACTAGCTCACACAATGCCTGACACACACTCGTTCAAGTGGTGTGTAAGCCGAGGAAATGGGTCCATACTGCAGACGGTCAACGCACTCCATTCGCACATGGTCCTACCGAGCAGGAAGTAGGCGATTATTGTATTCTCGGCCCTGGTGGAGCAACATGGTTCGCCTCCGAGGGGACGGTTTCGCAGACCTCACCTCAACTTAGTTACGACGTGCCATTTTCGTGGTACCGACGCCACGCTACCCCTGCCAATGCGCCAGTTAAGGACCAAACCATTCCAACCTGTGTGGGGTTAATTGAAATCAGTGGAGAGAAAGCCTACAACTCCAGCCTACACGTGGCGCTGAGAGTAGGGAGTTTCGACGGTGGTCTTTGTTTCGAGGAAACTAGAATAGCCTCATTCTCCACGGTATGAGTTACAAATGAGCCACTTCCTGCACTTTCGTCACCGCTACCAACGAATTCTCCTCATCACTCCAATTCTCGTGGTAAATTGTCTAAATCTGGCGGGGTCTCTAGCTGTGGTAGCTAATGTGGTTCGTCGCTCCAACCACCACGAGTATGCACTTTCGCCCACCGAAACATTCACTTGGGCGGCAATCACCAGATCACCCAACTGCAGCGTCTTCTGCACAAGAATGCCTACGCCTCATCACATTAGCTCTGCCAGCCTCAGCCTCCGTCTTCTTCTCCATCAATGCTTCGTTTCACCCCACAGCCTACACACTCAACACAGTAAGAAATCGTCACACAAACAGCACCGCTTCCGGTAGCATATCCGCAGTATTCACGTGGAAAGGAAGGGTCGAGACGTAGAGAGTGGTCGAAAGAGGGAGGAGGGCTAAAGTCGATATCGCGTCGATGTCTGCCTAGTAGTAGTGGGAATGAGTCCAATCACCACTCACGTCTTAGGCGTTCTCGGGTTGGATGCACTGTTTCATGGCATTTGGATTTTGATTTTTAGACTAGTATGCTAATATGTTTTCAATACAGTGGCTTTTAAACTTAAATACTTTCACATTCACTTCTACTTTTGCGTCGCATTATTAATGATTTTGTCGGTCTGTAAGAAAGTGAATGTGGTCCTGGAATGAAGCCTACGAAAACGAAACCATGGGCAGGCCAAACTGCTGATTGCTTGACTACGGTGAGACCGACTGGGTGAATAGGTGAAAAGACACCCAAGACGATGGCGTGTCTCGATCATGTGGCCGTAAAAAGGGCTTTAACACATCTGCGTTTCTGATGTTACACCAATAGTGGAGTCACGCTCAGCTCTCACGCGCTATGTTCACCCCTTTAGCATCCACGCAAGAAGTCATTTGAGGGACAGAATAAGAAGGCCAAGGCTATCGGGGAATGATTTGGCAAGGTCATGATGTGAGGTGGGATTTGTGCCCTCCTCAGGGGTCGCCAATGTCAACTCAGCGAGGAGGCAGGAAGGTGAGGAATTGACTGACCAATGATCTCAAACTTGAGGCTATTCGAACTTGTGCCTTCTTTCCTTTTTCTCGTACCACCATGCATTCAGATGCTGCATCAAGCATCGTGCTCAAAGTGCAGCAGCATCTCACATTACCAATGCTTGCATAGCGTTGAAGTGGCGAAGCCGCAATTGCATTTGCGTCTAAGGGCAACTTGGTGAGCTACAGCTGACCAAACACCCAACCTTCATGAGGGCAGTCGTGCTCAAGTAAACGATGGAAACAGCCCTTTGAGATGTTCGGATCGAGTGGATTTTCAAAAAGCGGAAATGATTGCTACGCAGCAATGATTTCCGTCCTGACCCGGACGCGACTTTACCTCGTTGGCAGAGCACTTCAAATAAGAAAAAAGAGCGTGCTTTCTCTGTGCTTGCGAAATTGATGTCGCTGTTGGTCCACATCGAATGGAAGAGGACGTGGTTGAGGGATGAGGGTTGGAGAAGTTAGAGTGGGAAATTTGGAGAGGATCAGATCGACTGACGGGTGACTCAGGTGGACCTACTTGATGTTTTCGCTGACACAAATGAGGGACAAGTTTACTGAGTAAAGACGCAGCCTTGTGCACCTCGGCTTCGGGTTTTAGACTCACAACTTTGAGAGAACCGGTGGTCGAACCCAAACTTTATAACTGACATCTGTCTCTGAATTTCCGTGTTGCAGCTTGTCCCTTATTCGATGCCTGCTGATGGCCGGTTCATGCCTATGGAACTGATACTGAGCTTCTGCCTCGCTCACATGTTTACTCAATAAAAGATGAAAATGCTAGCAGTGGAAAGGCCTTGAGAGCAGCTCACTAAGTTGCCTTACATGCACGATATTTTACAATAAATCGAGGCGTTACACTGAGGTTCTTTCGTAACGCATCCAGTCCGATGCATCAACGTCCAATTTCACAGCCTCGGTTGGAGCGCACTTCAATAAAATGTGGTTGCGTAAAATGCTTTTATTTCAAAACACACGCTGGAGATATTTGTTAAAGCTCGTCAAATCTACTGTGCATTTGCTTCCCTGAAAATGCAAACGAACATGGAGCATTACATTGCTACACGGTGAGGGTACAATGGATGAAAATCGATGCGGCCTTTCATTCCATTCTACGCTGGAACCGTGGCAAATTTCGCAATAGTGAAGAGGCACTTAGTCTAAAGACGGTAGAGCACCTGCGTGTGAGGTGGCCAGTTTGACGTTTGCGATCCATGAGGAGAAGTCAAATCTCACCTCGCATGGAAGCCTAACCCAATGCATAGCCCTTTCATTCAATAGCCTAAGTCAAACATGCGATTGGGTTCGTTAAGGATGCTTGATGGATAAAATGCCTCAAAGCAGGTGCTCCTAAGCACAGTCCTCACCTCAGATTACTTCTAGCAGAAAATTGCTGCTGGGCTCACTGCATCAGGAAGCATTTCTTTTCAAGACTCTTCCATGCACATCACGCCTTATTTTGAATTTCCGGGTGATGCCCTGCAAGTCCTTATAGGCATCGCCTTACTTAAACGTACACGGGCATATATTGCTTAGATTGGTGGTATGTTCTCCCATGTCATGAAAAACATCCTCGAGTTTGCATGAATTAGTGAGAGAAGGCATAGCTTGAACAGGATTTTTAAAAGCGGTTTTCGAATTTTCTCAGCCTAAATGTGCATTTGCTGAAGGATCTCGTATGGCGAAATCCTACTTTCCTCGCATCATAGATTAGCAGAAGTGACCACCGATGGCAAAGGATCAAGATACGTCGTCGCCTTGAGTGCCTCTTCACCTATTCACCTAGCCGGTCTCACCGTAATTAAATATTTAGCTGTTTCTTCTACCTACCCATGGCTTAATTCTAGGACCACGTTTGCTTTCTTGCAGGCTGACAAACTCACCAATAATGTGATGCGGGATGGTGAAGTAGAAATCCAATTACTCAAGTCAAAAGTCCACTGTTTTGGGAAATGCTTTAGCATGCTGGTCTAAATGAGTCCAAATACAGCATTTGCTGACGATGTCAAGGGAAACGGACTTCGCATTTGTGTTCATAGCTAGGCGGTGTCCCTACTTTACAGCGAAATTTGCTTGATATACGCCCGAAACCACGGGAAGTGCTGCAACAGTAGATCCTGCTCTAATAGTCGGTGGTGGTCATGCATTAGCACCACACGTGCGTGAGCTAAAAATGTGAAAATGCGAATTTAGAATGTGTAGCATTTGTTGTCTAACAGTTAGTTCAACAGTGCGTGGTTGCAGGGAAGATTTAAAATGCTAGCTTGTATTCATGTTCGCCACGCGGACTCCATTGGTTGCAATATTAAAGCCATTTCATAGAAGGGGTTCATGTGCTTGCTGCTGATGTTTCTTCGGGCGCATAATACGCCTCTGGAACCCCTCTCTCTTCCATATCTCCCTACTTCTCGACTCTTCCTTTCAGCATTATAACTGCCAACAGGCTAATAAAAGCGATCCTCTATGGATGATAGCTTTCTGCTTTCGTGCGTGTGTAGGTTGTGGGGTGATGTAGAGCGCATAATGGGGAAAGAATACATGGGCTGAGGGTGGCAGAGACGGTGTGATGCAGCGTAGGCATTCTTGTGTGGATAATGTTGCATTTGATGACATGACATCTTCTTATCTCTCGCCTCGGCCATGAAAATTGCATGCCTGTTAGTAAATCGGAATTGAATTGTGCAGGTGCGAATCTACATGGCATGATTACCATCACTGGCAATCACTGCAGAGAACAGGAACATTGCCCATACCACGGGCAATCTTACGTTCTAACAGTTCGACGTCCTGTTTGGAACACCAATTCAACATCTTTGAGTAAGTAAATTCGATGTTTTGCAAAGAATGTCTTTTAGAAAGAGCGAATCATGCCAATACATTTTGCTAACTAAATGGTCGGACGACTCATTGATAGCATTGCAGCACGCACAAATCCACCAGATCGAATTAACTCACCTCGCAGATGTGGTGTGGCTTGTGGAGCATCACTGAAGGAAGAAATTAGTACTTGCGAAGTGAATGTAAAATAGGAATAATGCGATAATGCAAGAAGCGGACAAAAGTGGTTGCCCAAGACTTTTCAAGCTGCTAACGTGATGTTGCTGAAGCCACTTCAAGGAGGGAGATTTAGCTCTTATTTGACCTGATAGAATTAAGCACACAGGTTGAAGTGGTCATTCAGACATTAAAAATGAAGACCCATATCATGTCACTACCCTTATATGTTCGTGATATTTGGTCGCTTGCGACTTGTTTGGACTGAGATGGATTAGCCGCCTCCACCACTCTCAAATCTTGATGGGATTGCATCGCCACACATTTTGAGCAAGCTTATTCGATGGCACTTGAGGCAAGTCAAACCGCATGGCAGCATCGGCGTAAGCGGGCGAGAAGCATTGGAGCAGACGCATGGTGCAGAGGAGATGAAGAAAGCCTGTCCGTAGCACAGACTGAGGCGTTGTGCAAACATAAGCAGACAGGAGCACCGAAAACCTGATAAACTCACCCTTTCTCCTTAGTGCGAATTCTCCCAAACCTCGAAGTCTTACGCCAACAGTTTATGCTACCACCTCTAGATGACGGTTGGTTCCAATACCCTCTGCCTATTCCACCTTCAATTTTGTCATTGCTTACCATTATTGATGCGTTCATTACATCGTGTTTGATTTTCGAGACACACACACACACACACAATGGCACATTTATCTGGCAGTGCTGGCACGAAGTATGTGAAGTTCTTTGAGTGCGTGGGGTTGATGAGCCTCTGCATGAACATCCCACTTTGGAAGTGAATACTTTTAGCCTGGTAACTCTCCACTGCAATGTGTCAGCGCATTAGGCAATGCGGGTAGGTGGACAAGTGTATTAGCCACTTACTCTTCCCACAAACTTTACCATGCGATAACAGACGGAATAACTCGATTGTTTTCATCGTTTCTTTATCCACATTGTCTCAAGGCAAGTTTCCTAGAACTCAATGCTTCCATCTCTCAAATACTTTGACTTAGATTCCATGCCGTAGAAGAGGTGCATTCTTCGATTAACAGCACCCACATTGAAAAAACTCTCACATTTGTCTTACATTTCATACGTTTCGGGTGGACAAGTGAAGAAGGCATGGTCTATAGTAGTGGAGAAATCAGGTTAAGGGGAGGAGGCGAAACAAACCACTGTGATCTCGTAACCGACGTAGCGACTACTTCGTGCTTAATTGTGGGAGAACCAACAGTCGTCGCAAAATGTCCATTGGTTCATTAAACACTAGTTATTGCGGACAATATGATCGCGAGTAAAGAGGGGTCAAGTAAAATGGGCCGTCTGCCGGAGCTTCAAACCTTGATCACTCCAGTAGCGCTTTGATGATCACCGCATCAACAAATTTACGATTGTAACGAAGCAGGCAACATTAATGCAACTCTGGCACCTATTCTAATCACTTGAGAGTGGGTTACTGCAAAACAATGTCCAACTAAATGGCGAATACAATCCTGTTTGTTACTTTAGTGGTACTATGATCTTTCTGCCTACTCTTTTGGCTCGTTCGATTCATTAACAATGTTACCCTGTCGTATGAACTCCATGCGATTGCTGGACTCACTCCTACCCATGTAAATGAGGAACACTTGTGCACAGCAGTGACTAATACACCATTGTTGGGTCTGACCTGTCATTTGCTGGGCTACTTGAATTCTGTCTTCGATGAATAGATTTAATGGCCGCTATAATGAAGAGCGTTCACTAAATGAAATTTGAGACTACGCAGTGAAATTGTTAGTTGCATTTGGGAATACCGGTTTTACTACATGAGATTTAAAGACGATGAGAGTCAGCCATATATGATGTGAATTCCGACCGAGTGGTAGAAATGATGTTTTAAATCTATGCTGGTTGGTAAAAGTTGCGGTACTTGAGCGACTTTACTGTTGGCAACCAATGTTAGCCACATCTTGTTCTTGCAAAGATGTACTCATGCATCGTGCTTTCAACCAGGGCAGCCCTGTCCGAGTCATTGCTAACTTGCGAATTGCCATCAGGTAGAATCGGTCACGCCTTGCCAGACCTAGTCACACAATGCCGAGTTATGAGCACTTTGCTGCGCAACAGTATCTGCCCATTTGATGGTCTCAGGCGGAGTGAATAGCTGTTGTGGTGAGAATGTAGCCAGCACGAACGTGTGTGCACGGCACAGCGGTCTCATCCACTGTCGGCATTGCATTGAAACCCAAATAAGTTTGTCATAACGAGTTCTCGAAATTGTGGAAGCTTGACCGCACCGCAAGCACGGATAGCAACTGCTGAGTAGGATTTTACGTGGTTACATGCGATTAGTTAAGAAAAAGTTGTGCAGGGGAGGTGAATAAAACGACCAGTGAGAGTGCTTGGGATTTTGCGACCGCACATTTAACTACTCTCTGTCCGGCTTAGTAAAACAACTGCCAATTTTGGCATGTGCTAAACACTCGAAGGCCAAAAATCACAATGCCTGAATCTATGCAATCCCCGTACCTTGCTTACTTGATCCGCCACTCAACCAAATGAGGCTGTTACGTAAGCATCAAAGCAATTTGTGCACCTCATTCACTCACGCTGTTATCATTGACATTGCAACAAGTCGTCAATGGTCAAGTGTTTGTGCCGGCATCGCAGGTCACCAATTTCATGGTTCAAGTTGTAGTAATGAAGGCAATCGAATAGCCAGATGAGTAGGGCAGGTGGTTGTCAGATGAAATGAGGTGGTTAGACTCAAACACAATCTATGCACTTGAAGGTTATCTTAGTGAACCTGCAATTGGTAAGGCTGCAATTGCTTGTCCTGTGTCTGCACCATCGTTACGTGCCTACTTTTTAACAAACAGAATATGATTTTATACAGTTCGATAATCACAAGACGCGACCTCCTCCGAAAATTGGCGACTGCAAATTAATGCTACAAAAGGAAGTGGTGGCTTATGGAGATGCAAAGAAGAGCTCGGAATGCAAGTTTGTGGCAAAACTTTCTGAGTAAACACAAAGCTCGTGATGAAATGGACGTTGGCAATCAGCGGGAAATGCGAATTGTCTCCACTACTCTTCCCGTTCCTCATATTACTGCTTCAGTATGAGCCTGTGTACTTAGCTTATATGGTCGCAGAAATGCTTGTCGAGAGTGAAACATCGAACGCCAAACATGCTATGCTAGGGACGTTGCCAGTGCACACATTTGTAGCCTCTGACTGCACTCCAACTGTGAGTAAACTTTGCAGACCCTATTCATTCGGCCTAAGACCTACACGCGGACGCCATTGGGGGGCCAAACAATTCGCTCATATCAAGTTTTACTAACCCTGTGCTGCCTTAGCTTAATCAGCCACGAGGCAAGTGGTGGAGACTGAGGACTCTAACATCAATGTTCAAAGTAATCGACGGTGACGAGGCGTACGCGAAGACACCGCATCTTTCTGCGGTACTGCATTACCACCCTGTTTCGAACCAGAGTTCGGCCACTGACTACGGTCGTGGGACCATGCGAAACGGATGCCAAATCCCTTATGGACCGCGTCATTTTGGCAACGATGAGGCAATTACACCCAACAATCTCACATTCCTATTCTCTATGCCAATGAGAAGGGATCCTTCTCATTTTGCAGACCTCAGGCAAACTAGAATGCCATCTGAGCCATAACCTGTTGCACTATGCCGCGGCCAGGTCACTGGTAGAAATTCACGCTTTCCCGAACCCATATCACAAAACAATAATCCATGCGACTACCGGACTTTCACCAGTCCATGGATTTAGGCGAAATGGAGCATTGGCTTGTGCATTAGCCTTAGGTGAGAAGTGCCTTCCTGCTAAGCTACGCGAATTTATTTCTTTGCCATGGTTAAATTACTTCAAAACCGGCGCCCTAAAAATCATCTAGGAATGGATTTAGAGTCAAGGTAAAGGAGCGTTTACCGATTAAAGGTTGAAACCACGTAATGAAACTGATAGTTGCATTTGGAAACATCTAGCAAAGTGTGTAATTTCAAAAGACACTAAGAGATGGCTGTGCATGGTGCGGAGTCGGACTGAAGTGTGGAAGTTAAATATCGAACCCGTGTTGATTAGCAAATTAATTGCGGGAATCGAACGATATTATTGTCGACAACCAATGTTGGCTACAACTTGATGCTGCAAGTATGAACCCATGCATCGTACTCTCAATAGGGATAGCGCTGTCCGAGTCATTGCAAACATTCGAGTCGTTGTCAGCAGGAGTCTGTCGTGATTTGCCAGACCTGGTCACGTGACACATTTTCGTGATTTCTTAATCGACACACCTTGTTTGCCCATTTGATAGGCTCAGGCAGAGAGATTGGCCGTCATGGTGAGAACACAGCCAGCGTGAACGTGTCTACGTGGCACAGCGGTCTGATCCACTGTCGGCATCCCTTACGATGGTCCGTCTACGTATCTTCTCATGCAGAGTTCATTAAAATGCGGAATCCCGACCACACTGCAAGCACGCTTCGTAGCTGCTAAGCGGGAACTGTAAGATTGGCAAACCAAGAATTCTCTGCACCTTCTTTTATGTAGGCTCGTATGATGTGGACAGAAGACCACATTTAGATCTCCATGACTTCGAAAATCGTAACATACGTCGCAGACGGTGACTGCCTTTACGAAGGCGAGAAAGTTGGCGCTGGAAGTATCAGCTGGAGAGAATGACAAGTAGTGGAGCAGACACATGGTCCAGAGGTGGATGAGGGAGGCCTGTTCGTAGCCCAGACCGAGGCGGTGTGAAAGCACAAGTAGTCAGGAGCGCTGGCTACCTGACAAAGCAACCCATTTTGCCCTAGCGCGAATCTCGTCTACCTCAACGTCTCTACCACACAACAAATTTTCGCTGCAACCCCTAGACAACAGCTGATTCCAATATCCTCTGCTTACTTCTGCTTGTTGTTTCATCATTAACATCATGATTTGTCATGCGTTTATTTCTGTTTACTGAACCACGTTCGATTTACAAGTAGCTGACGATTGCACACTTGCCCGACTGACATGGCACAAAGTGTGTGGAATCCTTTGAGTCCCCGACCTCTATAAGCCTCTGGACTAGCATTTCATGTTGTGTGCGAATGCTTTTAATGTGGCAGCAAAGCAATGCGATGAGTGAATAAGTGTACCAGTCATCCCCTCTTCTCGCAACCTCCACCACCTGCCTTTGAAAATGCTTGTAAGACTATGTGAGATTAGACAGAGCACACTGACTCTTGTCATTCTTTCTTCATCCACATTGGCCGGAGACGAGTTTCACAAAATTCAACAATCGCATCCCTTTTCATATCTGAGTGTTGATTCAACATCGTGCGAGAAATGCAACTTGCGAGTGACGCCAAGCCACATTGAATGGGCACATAGCTTGTTAATGATCATTTGTCCACTGTCCGTACGCATCGATGCGACTTGTAAATGCGTCTGTAACAATGGTTCAAATGAAAGAGATATGAGCTGGATTAATGGAGGGATCGCGTAAGGGGTAGAAAGAGGTGGACCGAACCATTGCAATTGCACAATTGGTGCGGCGATTACTTCGAGATTAGTTGTGGAATATTTAACAGTCGCCTTGGAATCTCTTGCATCCAATCAAATATTTCTAAGAGAGAGAATTCAAGTAAGATGGGCTCTCGCTTGGATTTCTTTGAGTCTTGATAGCTCTAGTAGCTCTTTGGCGGATGTTATATAGCAAACAGCATCAAATGAAATTTATCTGCAAATACACTCATTTGTGTGTGGGTTGTTGCCACATCATGTCCAATAAATCGGTGACAAAGACCCTGTCTTGCATTTTAGCAGTAAGTTGTTTTCCACCCATTCCTCGAGTTTGCATGGTTGAACAACTTAGCCAAAATTGTTGTGTGAGGTCCGTGCCATTGCCAGACCCACTTCAACCCATGGTAATAGGGGAGACCTCCACGCCACATGCAACGCTTTCTGAAAGGGTAAAGCAGTATCAAGTACATTGTCATAAGGTCAGATGTGGCATTTTGCTGGGCCATGAGAATTCTGTTAGCACTAGGTAGACTTAGAGGAACGTTTTGCTGAGGAGTGTTTACTGGTTGAAAGTTGAAATCATGAGGTAAACTTGGCAGTGGCAGTTAGGCATACTGGGTTGACCATGGTGATTTGAATGACTATGAGAAGTAGGCATATGTGATGCGAAATCCAGCTGAGGAGAGGAAATTAAATTTATAATCTGCGCAGGTAAGATTGCCGATAATCAGAGCTAGCTGCATCTTGCCTCTGCACAGATGACTTTATATATCGTGCTCCCAAAAAGGGCATCTCTGCCTGAGTCATTTGCTCTTTCAACTCGCCATCAGGTCGAATCCGTTATGATGCCTTAGGCCCATTCACATAATACCGCCTCATGAGCACCTTGCCATCACACCTAATCAGCTCATTTGATAGGCTTAGGCAAAATGATTAGCTGTCGTGGTGAGAATCCAGTCAGCACGAACGTGTGTACTTGGCCCAGTGGTCCTATCCACGCTCAGCATTACAATGAGAGCACTTGGGATTTCGCGACCGCATATTCTACTGCTCAGAGCAAGACTAGGTGGATTGCCTGCCACCTTTAATATGAGCTGAGGATCCCAGAGCCGGGATCCACTATGCTTGAGCCAATGCAGGTTCTGTGTCTTGCTTACTAGGTCGAGCATTCAACGAAATTAGGCTGTTACGCTAGCCTCAATGCAACCTGGATTCTTCATCACACCCACGTCATAATTGTCAACATTGCCACAAATTATTTTGGGTCGAGTGTTTGTGTTGACATCGCAAATCACCAATATCACGGTT
Source organism: Taenia asiatica (assembly GCA_001693035.2). NCBI lineage: Eukaryota > Metazoa > Platyhelminthes > Cestoda > Cyclophyllidea > Taeniidae > Taenia > Taenia asiatica. The sequence continues at coordinate 26,074 of LWMJ02000389.1, read as the reverse complement.
TGGAATGAGGTAATTAGCGTAGTTGACTACCCAGATGAGTAGTCTGGGTGGTTGTCAGATGCAACCGATTGCCCCAACTCAGACATAGTCTATGTATTTAGGGGATGTCTTAGTGTACATGAGTTTAGTAACACTGTAATTGCTAGTCATGTGTCTGCACCGTTGTTACTGTTCTAAGTGTCAACAATCAGCATGTGATTTTTCCTGAGTTGATAATTTGAAGACATGTTTTCGTCCTGGAATTAATGATTGCAAATTAGTAGTCTGGGTGGCTGTCAGATGCAACTGATTGCTCCAACTCAGACACAATCTATGCACTTGGAGGATGTCTTAGTGTACATGAGTTTGGTAACACTGCAATTGCTAGTCTTGTGTCTGCACCATCGTTACTGTTCTACGTATCAACGAGCAGCATGTGATTTTTTCTGAGTTAATAATTTAAAGACATGTTTTTGTCCCGGAATTAATGATTGCAAATTAGTGCTACAAAAGGAAGTAGTGGCCCTGGAAAGATGCAACGAAGCAAAATAGAAGAGTGGTAAGTGAACACGAATTTGACGATGAAATGGACGTTAGCATCCACGGAGTAATAGAAATCGCCTCCATCGCTCTGCTGCGCTCATTATATTACTACTGAGGTATGCGCCTATGTACTCAGTTTACCCGGTCGCAGAAACGTGCGATTAGGTTGGGTTGTCAAATGCCAAACCATTTATGCTAAGGGCGTCGTCTGCTCACCCTTGTATTAGCCTCTTATAATGCTTCAACGGTACGTGAAATTTGCTGACCCTATGCTTTGTATTTCAGGCCCAAAATAGGGTAGCATAGGAGACAAATAATTCACTGATTCCAAGTTTGACTAATGCTGTACCACTTTACTTCAACTAACTATCAAGCAATTAGAAGAGACTAAGAAATCCAACATCGCTGTCTAAGGTGGTTGATGGTGGAAATCGATTAATTCTGAGTCCAGAAACAGTGCTTGCCCACAAACTGTGGTCGTGAAGCCATGCGACGCGGATACCGAATTCCTTGTGGAGTGCATCAAGTTGGCAACGATGAGGTCATTGCATTCTAAAACCTCATGTCTTTATCATCTTTACTTGCAAACTAATACCATTCATTTTGAAGATATCACGGAAGCGAAAATGCCATCCACGTCACTAGCTGTTAGACGTTGTCGAGGTCAGGTCTATGGTAGAAATTCAGGCCTTCCAAATTCTATAGTATAAGACCAGAATCGTTTCTCCATCTAGCGGGTTATGACCAGCAAAAGGCGAGGAGTTACCACACTTGACAAATATGTTCAGCAGTGACTGCTCTTTAGGAAGTTATCACGATACCATGCCATTGTAATGCAAGTTAGTAGAATGGATCTAAAATGGCCACACTTCAGATTGCTATGCATCAATAAGATTAATGAGGATCCGAGTGACTGATTTACTTCAGTGCAATGAAATTGACATGAGTTAAGTGAAATGTAGCACATCGTAGATGCTATTGATGTGATTGAATAACAGCTACTTACTTCAGGGAGGTAGAATATGCTTACGCGGGACGGTGGTGACAACAAATATTCACGTGTGATTGGCGTCCTGCAGACAGGCGACTTGGGTTATCTTAAGCATGAATGTCGGTAGACGACTCCATGCGACTTGAAGCAGAAGTAGCCGATAACCTGAGCAGGCAGCTGTGCATCATTATGTGTAGCCATCCATAAGGTTGGACCTGCATGGCCGTTATTGGTCTTCATTCTGATGGACCGAATGGCCAGCTGAAACGAACATTGCATCTTCGGATTCCGAGCCTCTCACTCTAAGCGCTGATTGGAAAATGTGCGAAATTAAGTGTTACAGACTGAGCTGTGGGGTCACTACCACTATGGCTGCAGACGATCGTAATCGTTGGCTAGCATTCACCATCAACTCCATGGGATGGTGGCTGGGTCTTATTAAGTACGGGTTTGACATCTGCAGCTGGAAAGGAGACCCGTTCCCACAGCTTCGTCTCCGAGACACCGGAGACAGCAGCCCGCCTGGGTGAGTCACCACTAAGGTGAGGTCTGATGACGCATAGCTTCTATCGACTCATGGGATTTTGTGTGAGTGGTTGCGCTTTCTTCACTGTGATTGGTACGATACTTGTGCAGCGCAATGGACTGCACCACCGATACTGCTGTAGATAATTGTCCCCGCGTACCCTGCTTATTTGGCTATCATCAGTTATCGAATCAGCGGACTGTGGTGACTATAGCGTCAAGAAGAGGCGGATTCAGTGCAGATGCTGCTGAAGACAGCATAATCCACGCGACATGGCATTTTCTTCCTAGGTTGAGGTGACAGTTAACTCGCTGATTGGAGTGTGAAATTTGTCTCATACAGAAACAAGGATGGATATGGAGGCGAGTGTGAACTAATTTCTACAAATGAATGAGTAGAAGAGCAGTAGCTTTACGACAGCTGCTTCGTTTGACTAGAAATCCAAAAGTGATACGGAGGTGTAGGATCCGAAAATGTCGAATAGAGGGCGCATTTCTTGCACGGCAATTTGTCATAATTGGGGTGAGCCAGGGGACTCAACACAGCATGCTGTGGGTAGGAGACCTTAACTCGACCATTAATCTTGGCGTGCGGCGAGTTAACTGCGCATGACGGTTTGTATCCGTGACTTGAGTGCTGATTTCTTTGCTCATTTCCAAGGCTCTGTGATGAGTCAAATGATTCTGGTCATCGTTTTTGCTCCAACGCTGGCATTAGAGCAACCCGTTTAGACTAGTTTTGGAGTCCATGTTGACTGAGTGGCTTACGAGTGGGTGCAATAATTGAAATGTTGTACTTGGCTTCTAAAATGGGCTAATCAAAGTTGGATGGTGCGCGATGAGGCTAATGATTGATTTTTGGCTTTAAGATGTCTTTGGTTCCATTCGGAGCGGCTGCCACTTGGTGATGAGCATGGTGAAAGGCAAACCTCGGTACCGCTTATTTGTTTTGAAGCATTTGTTAATTGTGGTGCTATTCAATGACACTTATCGGAGATGTAGTGGAGGCGGGTCAGATAGCAGACTTCGGTACTTGATAGCACTGCCACAACGATGATAACGAAATGAGACCCTTGAGGAAGTGACTACATCTGCACACTGCAATTCGGCACGACGATCAGGCTGCATTGTGCTCCGACAAGTAAACTTGTGACGCTGGTGGCGGTCCTTCATTTATTTGTTGCGATAATGCTGCTGCCTGTATCGGCCAAAGGAGTAAAAGCTAGTGCTTCCCCTTTCTGCAAGTTGCAAACACATGACTGAGCATCAGAAACTGAAGCAATGTTTGCTTATTTATATCGCATCAGCTCAAAGCCATTGATCCTCGTGTCAAGTGTGTAAGTTCTTAAAATTCATGCATAGCCGATCGTTGGGAGAAGTGTGATGAGTAGCATGTGGCCCTTGCGTGGCTCTTAAATACCTTCGCGCAAGCAGATGCGTTGATTATCCCCAAGGATTGCAGTCTCGTCGGGTGTGCCCTCAATACCCTTTCGGGTGGAGATCATTGTTTGTCGGAATAGAGGCATGTCTCTTTGTAATAGGCACGTTTTGTTAAACTAAATTATGCCTACTGGACAGAGAAAGCACATACGAATCACTGATGCGCCGTCTGCGTGGGCTGCAATCCCACAAACCACATATTCCCTCCATTGAGCCAACTGTGAAGGACTGTAGTGCTTGAAGTCGATCGCGTCCATCGAACCTGATAACACTAGTTAATGGACCAGCCCAAACGCAGTGCCCATGGAGTGGTGGTTAAAAGGGATAAAAGTGGTGCAAAACACCTGTTTCAGAAAGGTTATGGTCGAGCTACTCTCCACTTTGCTTCCACATTCACATAATTTCCTCAACAGTGATTTGCTCAGATAAGAAGATATTATTTGTCACCTTTCATTTGTTGAGAGTTGGTGCGTGGTGTTTGAGGGATGGAGTGGCTGAGCAATTAGTAAGTTGGAATCCAACCCATGGAGTGCAAGGAATTGATGAAAAGTCATCCTGGTACATTATTGACAGTGATGATAAGTGATAATAGCCAACAGCGACGGTTCTGTTGGGGTTCTCACAATTGCAGCAAGTCTCGTAAGCTTTCTATGTTATCTGTTGCTGATTGCACGCGTTATGCTGCCAGGCAGATCTCTTTGTTACATGCCAACAGAGGTAACTATCTGGAGAGTGAACGTTTGAAGTTTGATGTCGTGCCTATTTGGGTTTACCGCTCTTAGGCTTTTGTCTTTTCGATGTTGCTCTTTATGCTGGATGCCTTCTGAACACTTGCGCCCCCACTGTTAGCAATACGGGGAGCTTACCTCAATAGAGGGGAGAAAGGAAAGAATGAGTTATAGGTGGTTGGATGTGTTGTTGGTGGGCTATTGACGAAGTATGGAGTTAAAACTCTGCTAACAACAATGCAGCCAACACGGTATCCTTAAAGACGGTCATAATTGGATCAAAGAAAAGATGTCTATTTAGTGGACTAAAAGTCGCTTTTGAAGGAGAAGATGCGATTGATGTGCCCGTACGCCCACGCACACACATCCACACATGCATGCCCAAAATGCCAAAGGAAGCAAATGGGCAATGATATGCACACTAGCCCGAACGGAGGGAAACAGAGGCACCGTAAAGGCGAAGAATAAGGGTATACTGAGGGATGAAGCGCAGCATCAAAGCGATTATTGTTGGAAAATTGTGTGTGGAGTCTGTCTAGAAGAAGTAAAGAAGAAAGTAGAGAATGAGGTGAGCAGGTAAAATGTGGACCAGACTACGAAAAGCAAGGCATAAACCAAGAGCGACGTACTCTCCTTCATTCTTGAGAGGGATGAATGACGGAGGCGAAGGGGAAGTAGAATGAGGTGGAGCTAGTGCCGTAGTGGTGCGGTACAAACCAAAGTGATAGAAAGATAACAATGAAGAGGGTAGGGCGGTCATTAATTAAGTGTGGACTCACCTTGTTTACTGTGGTCTAGTCACAAACTTGTCTAGTTTGAGGTACGTATCTCTGAGTGATTTGGACATGCGATGCTGAGAAATCTTAAGGTTTGGGAGAAAGATTTGACTTAATAAGAGGACATTGGAGAGGGGTGGAGTAAAATGAAGGAACCTAGGAGAACTGACGGTGAGTTGGAGATGATAAAGGTGAAGCGACATGGGAGCATTGGAGGGGCAGGGAATGCACGTTCCACCCCACCGGATGCAAAGATTGTATAGAGCATGGGTGGTAGTGTGTGATGCAAGACGCAATACTTGAGAGCTTGTAATATGTGATGGGAGAAGAGGGGAATATGCTGAATGAGGAAGGAGAACCAAGTGGGCTCTAGCTTCGCCCTTATAAAAACAGCGGCAGACGATGCGTGGGTAGTTGTCCTAATCATTCGCTCGTGGACTTCATATATATTAGCTTTCATCTAGATGTCCTTCAACACCAACCATGTTAATGATTTGTTCCGCCTTTTGCCAACTCAAGTTTTTCCGACTGCAAGACATGCAATCCTAATGAGAAATAACTTAATTTCATTTCATTTGAGTCTACAACATTCGAGGCGCAATCACTCACCCGCTGTTGACCCACGCGCACGTGGGCGTCACGAATGTAGCTACGTGGCTCCAATCTTCGGAAAGGGGCAAAGTTTTACCGACCTCAGCACAATCGCCCACAGGATGTGACACTGCCCTGATTGTTACCTCCTTACTAGATTTTTAGCCTCGGATTCATGAAATGGATCCTCACAATTTCTTGTGTGTTTTCGGCAACGACACAGGCTTGCCATGTTCTCGCACTGCTCGGTCGGTCACCTTTACGATGAAACACGGGAAAATGAAGACCCCTTAAGCCTTCCAGGTGGCATGCGATCCTTGGGTACAAAATACTTCTGCTTCGTTAAGGTCTGAGCAAATGGGGCATAGGAAGGGTCAGCTTGATAATTAACTATAAATTGGTTTGCGCAATCCGTGAATGCAAGAAAGGCATTTGTAAACGGGTAAGTAGGTGAATGAGCAATGACCTGTCCCTTTTGCAAGGACAGCTTAGACATTCCGAAGGTGAGCTCGGTTGTTACATTCCAGCGCAGAGAGCACTTCTAGTAGTCTAGTAAACTTGGTCAAATGCGGAGGCCCTTAAAAAATTATGGTCGAGAGCTGCTGTGATAGTGCAACAAGAAGCCCACAAACGAATGGATGTGTTACCTTGCCACATCTGGTAGCTTCTAGAAACTGTCAATCTCTTTAGGAATACTGACACAATGGAGGTATTTTATTTTGAGCTTACACAACCTCCATAATGTGCCGACGGCTTGGTTCTATGTTCCAAACGTGTGTCCGACTCGGGTGTTCTAAGCAATTGCTATTAGCCAGCGTCGAATGGTTGCGATGATTTTTTTCAACTTAGAGCCTGTGGAAATCTACGGATCATAAAAATATAAGATGACTCTTAAAAACACTGCTAATTCTTTGAGGGTTTCGTTAGCCATGGTTCGGATCCCTTAATTCCATCCGCTCGATTATCCATTCACGCACACCAGAACAAAATCTTCCATCATTCATGCGTTTATTGCAGGGTTCCTTACTCCAGGATCGCAAGGCCGAATTCTCATTCCATACAACACACTAATGCTGCCATAAATTCGTTGAAAATTCATCTATCCACCCTGGATGCACTTTTATTCACCCAAAAATTCGTGTTTATCCATACCATGTGCCAACATCCACTAGTCTTCGTGATCGCCTCTATACCCGCATATTTCAGTCTTTAGTTCAGATCGGGACATAGAAGTTAGCCAAAAAATAAACGTATACTAGCGTAAAACTTTCATGTTTATTGAGGTTGGCCTATGCTGGCCGTCAAATCATCTTTGCGGATCCATAGCAGATCATGCCAGTAACTTGTGCATCTGTACACAATCATTTGGAAAGCAGCTCACTACAGCTGAGTTATGTTTGCTTTTGCAACGTGAACTAATATCACTTGGAACAGCAAATAATGGGGTTAAAATACCAACAGGGACGACCTTCAGGTCTCCCCGTCGCGAGTGGGGACCGATAAATTTAAAGTGCTTTTACTAGGCATCTAGAGGTAACCGACCGCATGTCACCTCGCCCATCTGCGAAATATTGCGGTGTGGAGCTAGACAACTGGGAATAACCAACCAACAGTACACCTTGGCTCATTTTGGTATTACTGCGACGAAAGGGGAAGTACTTCATGAAAGATCTGCTTACGTGTTACGATTCCTAATTTTAATGTCAAAAGTATAGTATAAGAAGGTATCATTCAACCCCTTCCACTATGTTCGCATAGCTGGCACATCCCAAGTTGCTTGTTAAAGCAGGGGTTGGGCATCGCTTGCAGGTACACCAAACACATTGTCAAGGTAGCTGAAGCATGAAAAAGTAGCATGTGGTGCATGCGTCTTAATCGAATGAATGTTTGAAATCTTGAAATCATGGCTCAGCAACTTTGCAAGAAGGCTTAGTTGCGTCAGACGAGTAGAGCAAAAAAGTGCAGGAGAATTGGACGAGATCCCATGGCATTGGCACAGTAATCTTGATTCCTACTCAGCATTTGGTTTTATAAAACAGTTTCACCTAGCATTCGAATGCCCTACAGGACCTCGACCACAAAGGCCGAGAATTAGGTTACTGCATGAAGTTCCTATGTCATCAACACCACGAAGGGAGCCAAACGTGACATCATCAAGCCAGCACCGGTAATCGCCTCCGTTAGAATGGCTATATGGGTGCATTTTGAATGAATAACACACAGCGATCTGGTTTATCGCACATAACCAACCTCATGGAGAGCCCAGCCACTGCGGTAGTCTGAAAGTTGTGGAACCATAGTCTGATTATCACAATCTTGGCTTCCGTTACGCCACGAAATGGAGGTCCAATTAGGGATATGCCGAGACGAGTAGTGGGCAAGGCAACAGGATGAAATCCACTCATCACAAATTCGCAACGTTAGATATGTAATCACGGGGGAATATTTTTGTCACGTTCCAGAGCAAACGCCCTTCTAGATTAGGCGTAAATTGCTTGACTATTTCCAGTTTGAGCCTTTCATCTCTAAATTGTTCACACCATTCTTGAGCGTTCAACTTCCACTTATCAGTCATCATTTGCAGCTAAGGCTAATATGCATGTGGTCTTGAATCCTCATCCCAACATAGCCAATTCAACCCTCTATGGATGCTTTGATCAGCCAAGTTGATCTTAACAGGAGAACTGCAAAGTTCTCATTCAGTAAACAAAGTCCACTCAAGCACTTCACCAAGTGTTTGTGCAAACCATAACATTCATGGAAGAGAACGGAAATCAGTTATATTAACGGAAATACATTGAAGCATCTCACTGCATAAACCGAATAGAGAGCAGGTGGAAAGCTCATTGCTCGGTAGAACAGAATGGTTTAGGTGACCGCAGCATTTCAGCCGTTGTCAATGCTCTTGCACTTCAAGTCGTAACTGACATAGTTCAACACCTCCCCGACATTAGGGTGCACGTATGCAATACACTTGACATACAACAGTCGCCATCTCACCGGTGTGGTAGTCAGTGGGGAATCATCAGCGTCGCCAAAAACTTCAACAAGTTCTTCAAGGCAGCGCGGATCACTTGCTGTGCCACTCACACCACCCAGCAAGACTACTATGATTAAGATTTGATGGGGCTTGATGACGTCCAGGAGGTCCAATAGGTCATCCTTAAAAGGAAGTGTGGTTTCCACAACGTATATGAAACAGCTGTACTTGGTGAGGCTGCACTCGAATGAGCTTGTTGGAATTCTAGTGTGGTGCATTTTTCATTTATCCCAGTAACAATGGTGGTAAGGTGAACATCTTGTGCCTCGATGAAACCTATGCAAAACGGAGTGCACATGAGAGAGTAATCTTCGACAATCGCGTAATATAAATCTCTGTACCGTAGTATGTTTTTGACATCACCTCCCTTTCTTAGCAGGTCTAGGTGAGGTACGAGGCAGCAATGGATGTCTTCACAATTATAGAGCGGATTAGACCGGGATAAATGCCTTTGAAACGATACCATTTCTGACGTACAATAATCGATGGCTGGAGCAGCGTTTTGACACAGAGACGGCGACACTTGTGGAAAGAGCAGTTGAGTGAGACGCTTATCGAGCCACCTGCAATCCTTGATGTACCTATTCATCGTGCTAGAAGACCGTCGAGTAGAGAGGATCCAATTCCAACCCGGAATAGTAAGACAGGTGTTAACCAAATCAGGGGCATCGAGGGATTCGCAGATTTTTAGCCGCATTTCGGGCGGCAAGTCAGTGATACTTCGTGGTGTCTATAGCGTTAAGAAAACATGCATTTGCAGTGGGGAAAAGCATAGAATCATGTAAGCACAAAGACAAGAGATAACTGATGAGGGATTAGTAGAGGCTTCTAGAACCTACCGGCATTGGTCTGCACTAGTGTGGATTGACTGCATGCCGGCGATGTGGAGGTTTAAATAATTCATGCTCTTGGGGGAGGGAGTCGACTGACCTCATTACTTCGTCACCGTATTGGTTCATTCCGTGTCGTCTGGTGTAAGGCTACGCGATTCCCACGCCAACCCGGATCGCCTTTGTCCAGCTATAAAGAATACAACTTTGTAACATTGGAATCCATAGTCCTTTATGCGCTGTGATTGCTTGCAGCAACAATGGCATCGGTATACTTGCCCGTTGGACAGCTACTAGCCGCCCACGTGACCCAACAGCAAACCATTCATCAGGCGGTCGTTTAGCGGCATAGGTGCCATATTTTGAAGAAACAGTAGCGTGTGTTGCCAGTCGGGTGTGGATTTTTGAGCTGGTCAAACTGGGTAGGTCTTTCCTAAGGGAGGCTAGCTGAGATTATTCTGCATTTACATGGCAGGTGAAATGCAGTGATATACATCACCGTGATGCTGATAATTGGCAAGTATAGTTACTTGGAGCTTAAAATGAGCTCTTTCAGGGACGATAGTAATAATTCTTTCATCGCGTGTAGTATTTTAACCACAACCATTAGCCTAGGACGCACTAGTGATTGAATAGATGCGCTAGACTAACTGAGAACTTAGAATTCAGTAATGTTAATAAGCAGTTTTGGATATGCATGCTTAACCTTGCAAACTTAAATTCCTCAGCATCAAGAGGTAGCATTGAACGGTAACGTCAAACTCGAGGGTGTGGCGCCTGTTGCTGGTAGGCCCAATGTCAGCCTGAGCAACTCTTTCATGCGAAGGCAGTGGGGCTCCCTTGAATTCGTAGGCTTTTAACGAGCCTTTAAGTCAGCAGCATGATTCTGCATGTCTTCCCTCTCAAAGGGAAGTTGCTGAACTCCTGGATGGATCAAGAATGCTAAATTAAAGGAAGCTCACGAAAGATTAGTTGATGATGCCGCTTTGCGCTTAAGCACCAGAGCACAACATACTGGTCTGCCAAAAGAGCTCACTATTCCAAAGTGTTTGACTTTAAGCTCTACCACTGCAGTCAGTCTCTCCATCAACACAGATCACTACGCAGACGATGTGGTATAACATAGTCCCATTCAAACATGCGAGCTTTATCTCAGCCATTAAAGCACCTCTTTTTATAAAGTCCTCATGAATAACTAGGTTATTTCAAAGTATTCAATCAACGATCAACGATCCGCAAACAAACTGA
>LWMJ02000388.1:41000-58238 GCA_001693035.2 Taenia asiatica | reverse complement strand
TCATGCCCCGAAAAGCTCGGTCTTCTGCTAGTAAAGTAGAAAGGAATGAGGAGGAAGAAAAGAAGAACCCTGTTACAGCGGATACATAGTTAATAACAAATTGGGCAAAATATTAGCCAATAATATATGGTCTTGCACAATACTCTGGTGTGTAACTTGTGACCCTTCAATCCATGGTGAATTTTTTTGAACCTACTCGTTCCATAAGTGGATTTGACCTATTGAAGCAAATCTCTTCGTCAGCCAAACCTGCGGGATTGCCACGGCGATGCACAAATGCAGCCCATGACAAAAGGAGGAGTTAAGCAACTACTAGATTTTGAATGCATAGTTTTGCAGCTATTTCCATCCAGTAGACATTACATATAGCTACTGTACAAGCAAACGCCACTATTTTTACAGCACATGTGCATGGCAGAATATAATACAACTTTTGCGTCTTTCTACTGCTGCGTTTGTAAACACTGAATAAGACTACGTGACTACTTCTATTCTACTAGCTCTTCTTACATAAATCCTTTGTTTTAACACATCCACGTTGTGCTTCAGTTGGATGTCAATAGCAGGGGGCTCACATCCACATTTGGAAGTGGTTCAATCTTGACCAATTCTGTAACGCTATCTGTTATCTGGGTCGGTCAGCATTATTTAAAGGCACACCGGACCTCCGATTACCAATTAGCAGCTCTCAATGCATCAAATGTCTTTGTTGTTGCAAGTAGACAACGACTGGACTATTATTATTAGGTATTTATAGTGTGATACAGAAAAGCAAAGCTTTACAGATAACGTATTTATTAAGATAAAGCGGTTCGAACTTTTTAATTTTACAATTAAAAGAAACTCTGATTCTTTTACATCTGTCGTAATTACTGTTGCCTCTGGGAAGTTGTTTTTTCTGCTTTAGGATAGACGCACACCAACCTGAAGAAGAACAGAGGAAGTGAAGTAGTATTATGCCACATAGTGCACTGGTGGTTGCAACCAGAATAGCCGAGTGATGAGGACAATTTAATTCAGAAAATCTCGTGCTGGTCAACAGGGATGAACTTTTTACGATGAGCATTAGATATCACGGTTTCGCATGATCCTAAAGTGCTCATTAGCCAACTCAAAACGAACACATGCGCACTATTACCCGAAAATGGCAGTCTATTGAAGGCTTCAACTATAAAGCCCTTAAAAACTTTAAGAATTTAGAAAAGTAGAACTTCTGAAGCGTCGAAAATGGGTCATGTTCAACCAGCACTTTGGCGAAAGTTAAAGGAGGCACTGAGCACCCCTCATCGTCATTATAAAGAGTAACTTTGTCATTTATGTGCTTTGGTAATTAAAGACTGATGCGCGTGAAGCAACTTCTATTAAGGGACAAACACGGTTGTTGATGATGGAATTGTTGGACTAAATTACCACCCACCAGGAACGCGCAGTCGCAGCAATACATCTACTTCATAGCGCTAAGCAAAACCGTGGGTCCAAAACGACCAAGTTGCCGGTTCCCATTTCTCTGACAAATGGTAAAATGGTGTCTAGTTGAAGAAGGTTGGAGTGGTCACTGATTAATAACTGACGGACTACAGGCGAGTTATGAGAAATGGCTTTTGCATCGCAATATCCACCAAGATAAATGATACAATAGCCAAGCTTTGCACAATGTATTAACCACTCACTTCACCTTCGCAAGACTGATATTGTGAGTTTCTGGAGTGCATCCGTGCGTATGTAGAGGGGTGGACGGGTATGAGGTTAGCTGCAGAGGAAATGAGGGGTCATACCTCCTCAACCATGTTGTCGTCCCTCATGTTCTCCTGGTACCATTCCTCTAAGTGATAAATATTATCCCCTGCTGGTTCTAGTCTCAAAATGTTACTTGACTAAAAATTGATGCAGCGTGCAGCCTGAGTGAACGACAAGTCATTGATGCATTTAGGATTGGGTGTGTTTTATTCTTTAAGAGACAATTTTAGCCAAACTAGCATCCTTTTATGGCACATTTATTCAGCCAATAAGTCACTTTTATTTTAGTACTTTTTTCAGCACGATCCCTCAAAGGGAAGTGGTTTTAAGTTGATTTCTAAGCATAGTTTCAAAAATAAAACTATGGTCGCATAACAGCCGCAAGTTCAGGAACAACGTCCAAAGCTGTAAACAGCGAAACAATTGACAGCATTTACAGTGCGACTCACCCATAGGTTTCTCCACTACAAAACAGACAATAGGGAATGCATGTTATTTAGCCACAATACTATATAACTATTATTAAAATCAGGCCAGATTTGTCACAGTAAGCAAATGCTGCATTCGAGTACCCCATGGAATGATTGCAGTGATTCCAGGATAAAGAACGAGCCATCGATCACTAGCCGAACACTTATTGCTCTTAAAAATATTCCAACTCACTATCACTGACTCCTATTAAGGCTTAAAAAAGCATATATTCCCAAACCAAGTTGCCAGAGACAGTTGAAGTGATTTCCTTTGCACAAATTGCTGATAAGAGAGGTCTTTACACAATTCGCCTGCACACCTATAACAAATGACTCGAGTCTGTGAAGTCCAGCTTATCAGCGCTCTGTCATTAGTCTTTCCCTTACTTTGGCATTTTACTTCGTCCACATCAGTACAAACAAAAACGCTTTTGGACACGAATGATATTACGTACATTTTTGATCCATTTGTCCTACCTCCGACTGGCCAATTGGAGCAGCGGAGCCTCCAAGCCCAAACGGGCTATTTTCCTCCCACTGCATGCAAAAGGCATGTTGGAATAAATTGCCATTTAAACGCAATTAAATAATTGTATTTCTGAACACTTTTGTATCCTTCAGATAAAAAATTTGTTATAATTAGCCAAAGTAATGCATTTGATTGGGTCTATTCACAACAAATCCACTAGCTTTATAGATTATATTGCATTGGAAAAAAAGGTAAAATGCTAACGATATTAATGGAGGTGGCTTAGGCGGAGGCTAATGAAAATCGTCATTGATAGATGGCCAACAGCCTGTTGTCTCCGCGTTGCCTTCAAATTCAAAAAAGCCGCGGTCTTCACCATGGTAGCCCTCAGGTTCGTCTAGTATTTCCTTAATCCCTTCACTAATGTGGATTCTGAAGGCTAAAGCTACACCAATGTAATTTTGAATCTTGGCTGGTGGGGGAGGTAGTAAAGGAAAACCATGCTAACCGGCTTCAGACGACTCCATTTTGGGTCCTTGATTAACAGTACTACCAAAACGACAAAAACGAGGCATAGAAAGCCCAACGCCACCAGCAACGCAGGGTTCTAAAAGGGACAAAAACAATTTTTATTGCAATACTGGCTCCTATTATAGAAGTAGGAGCGATTGCTTCGTTAAGACTACCAGATCGGCAGACATCTTGTACACTAAATGCATAAGAAGTTACCATTATTAGCAATGGGCGCACACCAACAGTTTGCATGGTTTCATGGTCATGGATCAAAATCGAGCACAAGCTTGGATTGTCGAAAAGAAGACTGATTGTTTCGCACAGCATAAACAGCACCACGATGCATGTGCATTCATATCTGATTAACGACTAAAGTAGAATGTTAAAACTCAGCTTTATTGTACACTTACTACCGGCAAATGCAGCTCCATTCAGGTCCCCTGGATGGAAGCTACATTCTGGGACTTACGTCGGGCATGTTCGGTGGCTATATCGTGCTGCCGCACCAATGAAACTACTTAGTTCGCATGAGTGATCAAAATCCCCATAAATGACATACAGTTTTAGGTAGGTAGTCAAACATTTTTACTTCATTTTTACGCTCTCCAACGTGTGTGTCCTAAGCTTTCTAGGATGAGGTCTATCTGCATTTTGCGGCGAGCATAATTTGAAAATGTGCCACCGCAGATGGTCACTGACACTGTATCTCTTCAGCAATTTTAGAGCTGTGCAAGTCTGCAATGACTAAATGAATTTAGATTCTGAATATAGATGCACATTTAAAAACCAAAATTGGGTGGAACTTTAGCCAATAACACATGGTCTTGTACATAATACTCTGGTGTATAAATTGTGATCCTTTGATCCAAGGTGAATTTTGTTTTGAACCTATTTGTTCTACAAATAAATAAAAATCGAGCAAACCTGAGATTTGATTTGACCTATTGAAGCAAATCTCTTCGCTAGCCAAACCTGCAGGATTGCCACAGCCATGCACGAATACAGCCCGTGACAAAAGGAGGAGTTAAGCAAATACCGGATTTCGAGTGCATCGTGATGCAACTATTGTTATCCAATTAGGCATTACACACAGTTACTGTACAAGCACACGCCACCATTTTTGCTATGTTTTTTATACCACATATGCGCTTTGCAGGTGGAGTCGGAGACCCAACCCCCGTAGATTGGACTGTTTTATCTGCCTATTACCCTAAATAAAGAGATGCCTAGAATAACTCGGCCTTCTTATGGCAAAGTGGAGAGGAAGGAGGGGGAGGTACGGGAACATTCCGCTACAACAACCATTACGTCTTTCTGCTGCTGAGTTTATAAAGACCGAATGAAACTGCGCCACTATTTCCATTTTACTAGCTTGTCTCAAACAAACCTTTGTTTCAACACCGCTTTGTGCTTCAGTTAGATGTCAATAGCAGGAGGCTTGCATCTACATTTTGGAAGTGATTCATTCTCGACTAATTCTGCAACTTCATCTGATGTCTGGGTTGGTCAGCATTATTCTAAGGCACACCGGACCTCGACCACCAATCAGCAGCTCTAAATAGAACAAATGTCTTTGTTGGTGTAAGTTGACAACGACTAAATTAGTATTATAAGGTACTTATATTGTAGTAAAGAAAAGTAATGCTTTAAGGATAGCACGTTTTTTTGAGACAAAGCTGCTCGAAATTTTTTAAGTCCACAATTAAAAGAAGTGTGCATGTCTTTGCCTCTAAGAGGGTATTTTGCCTGCTTTAGGATAGACGCACGCCAATCTGAGGGGAACAGAGGGAGTGAAGTAGTATTATGCCACATAGTACGGTGGTGGTTGCAATTAGAATAGCTAAGTGATGAGGACAATTTAAGTCAGAATTTCTTTAACTAGTCAACGTGGATGCTGCTTATTGCGATGAGTATTAGATAGTGTAGCTCTCATTTTGCATGATTTTAAAGTGCTCATTAGCCAAATCAAAGCAAACACACGTGTGTTATTATCCGAGAAAGGCAGTCTGTGTTATTATCCGAGAAAGGCAGTCCATTAGGGGTTTTAACTATAAAATTTCTGGAAACTTCAAGAGCTTCTGGAGAATCGAAAATGGATCATACTCAAACAGCACTTTGCTAAAAGTTGAAAGAGGCACTTCTATCTTAGAACTTACTCATATTGCCCAACTGTGAGAAGACATCACCAGGACTAATGATTTGTCACTCAGAGAATACTCTTCATCGTCATTATATAGAATAAGGTTGTCTTTTATGTGCTTAGGTTACCGAAGACTGATGTGCGTGACACAACTTTTATTGATAAGCAAACACAGGTGTTGGTGATGGACTTGTTAGACCGAATTACCGTCCACCAGGAATGCGCAATCGCAACAGTACATCCACCTTGCGGTGCCAAGCGAAAATGTGAGTCCAAAACGACCAATTTTTCGGTTAGAGTTACAAATGTGTAGGACATTTTTTCCACTTTTAATATGCGAGCAATATTTGTGCGCTTAAAAAACGTGTTCCAGCTTACCTTAACCGGAGTCGAAGCGACCCGCGAAGACCTACCTGCATTCCTTGAATTTGTAATTCATTCCAACCTGCATTATTGTCGCTTCCACAGAATTTTCCGCACGCGAGGTGCATCGGGTTATTTGCTTAGGGCTAAAGCTCTCATAAGTATCCTCAAATTGGGGACAATCTCAAGCAATTTCCGAGTACGGATAATTTGTTTTACTCGGTCACTTGTTCCACTTGAACGGTGTAAGGGAGAAAAGGCATTCAGTCAAAGGATGGCAGTATGAATACAAAATTGTTAAGTTCATTGTGCTGTAACAGCAGCAGGGATGCACATAAAATGGATTAGAATGGATGAGGAAAAAGAAGCGGCAGTAGTGACAAATTCCGCACGGCCCCTAAGCAGAGGCGTGCTGATCTATAGCCTTTTAGGTCTTTCCACTGCAACTAACAAAATTTGGAACATGGTTTGTGATTTTGCACTCCTTTGAAACAACCGCCTCAAGAATCAGCAGGATAACACAGTAACCAGAGGTAAACCAGACTACTTGCAGGTTTTAAAAATGTTCTTGTCCATGGGCAAAAAAATAAAGGAAAAGTTCCATCGAATTGTTCTTCCTCCCACTTCTTCTTTGCCTTGCATTCCATTATATTAAGAAACATGGCGATCGTGCACTATAATAAGACCTTACAGGAAATGAGAAATGATGAGAAGTTCCGATCGTGGTATTGTCCATTTTTTTAGAGAATCCAGCATTTGCCGAGAAGGGTAATTTTCTGGACAAAATTTGTTAATAACACATTTTGATTTCTCAGATAGGTGGCTAAACCTTATTGTAAGGTTTAATAAACAAGTTCCTTAAATGATTTTACCTGTCAGGTTACAAATTGCTGCAGTACATCGGAACCCTCTCACGTCTCGAATAAATTTCGTGATGTTGAGAGTGCGTTTGTTTGACAAGGTGCTAAGTGTCCATGCAGCCTATTATGCTCTTCAAATGCAGGTTAGACACTGTGGGTCATGCTCTCACAAGCCGGAAGGAATGCGAAGATTTGTTTGACATCTGCTAGGAGGTCAACGCACACGTCGGCTGAGTGATTCGACGCCAAGCTTTAGCAGCGTTTGAGGGCTTGCTAAAATATAGGTTAAGATAGAAGCATTTGGGCACCGCATCTCATAACACAACTCTTACAGATGGCAACTAAAAGGTTTGCACAATAACCAGCTATTTTCATTTCTGCCCTTTGTCACTTTCCACAGATATCTCTCCTTCTCCTGCAGGTACAGTTACCTGCGCCAATATAAACGATGTACACGACGCAACCCATCTTTCCCTCACCGCGAAGTACTTGTCCTTGATCTCTGCACAAGCACCAGCTTGCCATCATTGGATTAGTTTCATCGAAAACAGTCACGGTGGCTGTAGATACTATCACAGACAAAGCAATATAATCTAATTTAAATCCATCCCGTTATTCAGGGATATGGATCTACGATTCCGTCCGGTTGTACAAAACGTCATTACTTGCAAAATCAGTGCCGTTCGTTGGTCGGTTTCGCTCCTGCCGTTGCTACTGTCGTAATAGCTGCCTTTCGCAATGCTGCTGTGGACGATTTTGTGCACTTAACCCAAGGTACTTTGTGCTAGAATTTGTGGACAGAGATCTAGCATGTCGTAGCCGTTGCCTTGATCGCTAGGAAGGGATAGTGGGGAAAGATCGCCATCATTTGGACAGTAGAAGACAAGTAAGGAGGGTGAACTATCCACTCTTAACAAAGTTAGAAGTTAGCTTTAGGCACTTTGCCCTGCTTGAGCAATGTCGCGAGTTAAAGTGCTGCAACTATAAAACACTTGTGAAGTAGTTGGTGGTACTAATAACTGGACGATGGCAGTTTCCAAACGCTACAGATGCCTCTTCACGCTCTCTTCAGCTACGTTTCTCCAATCAACAGCATGCACGCGCTAATCTTATTAAGCGACATTGAGATGGACGAGGAAGTGGTCTGGTGGCTTATAAGTCCACTAAAACCAAGCGGTCAGTCAGCTAGGTGGATGGTGGCGCAGCACTCAAAACCGAAGTGTTGTGTTAAGGAAATCGAATTCCGGCGGAGAATGCAGATGTGTTAATTAAGAGGGCGGGTTAAGTGCATAAGAGTGATAAGAGTGTTGGTACGTCGATAGGTAGCGTTTGCATCAATATTGCATGTGCATTATAGCAAGATCTTTTCATCCCTAAGTGAATCCAGTGTGCTCGGAGAGATGCAATCCCTTTTACACCCAACCACAACCCAAAATGCGGTGATTATGCTTTTGCCGGCCCAATTTTATGCCACGCACATCTATATTGGACCTTTAAAGTTTGCCTTGCTATTTGTCCCATCCTTATGGTTTTAATTTGTTTTGTTCAACCCAGCAGTACTTGCACTTAGCAGTCATCTAAACCCATCATTTCGCCGTATGTTGACTTTGTTTTGGTTAATTGCCCTGTCTTCTGGAATATACCCACCGCAGATGCTTCCACTGGATCAACCCCTTTGTCTTCAGTAGAATTTGTCTTTAGCCGAAGAATCCTCCAAGTTGTCCACGGCGAAAGGTTAGCAATCAGTGAAGGTTTCCTGTCACCCTCCGAATAAGTAATGGTAACATGCAACCTGCTCACAATCGCATCGTCATGCGTGTTCAATGTTTAGCACTACCGGATATGTCCTGAGATCTTTAATGTGAAAGGTGCTGGTCATTAAGCCAAGTCTTCAAGTGGACATAGTTTATAAGGCCATAATTTTACTTTGAAACACTCAAACTTGCACACTAGCAGATGCTCCACGCAACACTCCTGTCTACTTACAAACCTAAAGGCAACGGAGTGGCCAAACAGGCGTACGGACTAATTTTTCGCAAAGCAAACCGACCTGGAGAAAGAGCTCGAGATGAATGTGTGAATTCGAAGCATTAGTAAATGCATGTATCGTCAGAGGCGAATGCATTAAAAGAAAATCCAACCGAGTTCCAGAACACAAAACAAACATGACTGCAAATCTTACTTTCAAGACCGACGACACCTATATCAAACGTATGAGTCCGCAACTCTCCTTCCCTTCACTCACAAGACTCCAAAAATTTGCAAATAGACAAAATGACTAAGTGTAGCTGCGTACCAAAAGGCCGAGACACATGCGTACACAGGCACATAGTTGTACAGATGAATAGAAGATACACGAAAACTACAAGATATGCGCGTGTCTAGATCAAGAGAATGTGGGCTAGCGGATGGTCCTTCCACTCTCACTTACTTATCGTTTCGTGACTGTCGCGTCCAGATAGCGTTAGCTAATAAAAATTGCGCAAAATTGGAACAGAATAGAGACCCGCCATTGAAACGGCAGCACCTCTACCACAGTGTCTGCTCCAGAGTTGACTTTGCTCCCTTCCTTCCCTCTTACAGTTATAACGACATTCATGGCATATTTGAAAAGTCTTTCCACAGCGTAAAAGTCTGCGGTGAGGATGAATGCCACCCCAGAAGCAAGAAACAAATCATTCTTTTTAAAAGTGTGCTGCTCACTTTGTCTTCGAGAACCGCCCTTATGCTCCACTGCCAACATCGCACCGTGTTGCATAACTACATTGTCAAAATCCCCATCTTAAACAGACACAATGTTGTTAGTACATTCGACGCACAAACTTCCTCCTTTCTAGCTTTCATCATGTCTTCTAACAATTTGTTATAGGGTTGACAAGTGCACGAGCTATTGCTGCCACAATCGATTGATCCACCAATCCCTCGCCACTGGATATTTACTCCTCGTGCTCACACCTCGAGCTTTGATGTGGAAACATGGTGGTGTTACTAAAATAACCTCATGGCAAATAACACAACCTCGAATACTTAAGATCTTAGGCCAACTTCAAGTAGCCCAACTGACGAATAATAGAATATGTGGAAAGTGCGATGATTTAACTAGGTCTCTATGCCTTATGGCTGACACGTAATGTCCAAATATTCAAGCGCTCTTTCATTCTTTTGTACATGGACACTCAAACAGGCGATCTGGCTTAGTTTAAGGTCAACTTGTTAGCACCTTTGAGAAAATCTGCGGCTTTACAAGTAGGGAAGACACGGGTCACCAAAATTAAGGCAAGGCAAATGTAGCCTGCTCTGCCTTGAATTATGGTCGATAAGCATTTAATTACAATCAGCTCTGTTCTTAATAAGAATTCTCATTTTCAGCATGTTCACATTTAGTTTTGGGTGACTGGACCATCGAGCACAGATACGAGAACACAATAGCGAATAAAAGGAAGGTAGGAGATAAAAATGATAGAATGAGTTTCTAATTTTTGATGGTTTTTATTCTCTCGGAGAAGGTAGACTAAATATGTGGTGCGTTTTAATTGTCGTTAATGTTTTGAACGGGGAGGAGAGTACATGGATACGCACGCGCAAAACACCGTTTCAATTGGGCCATCGGCGACGACTATTATGGCACACAAGTCTTGTTCATTGAATGCTTCACACTAAGGGAACCCACTAGACCTGGCATGTATAAAGCCGTTGCTCGTCCATTTAATCACCGCTTAAGACCATGCTGTCAGTATTTGTCATTCATTTTCCAATGCAGCGCAGCATTTATCTTCGTATTCGATGGATGCAAGCTCACACGAACGAATCCTATTGCGATAAATTGCAAGTACTTTAGTGGAAAGTTGTGTACCTGAACTAAAGCAGTAGCAGAATTAGTACTCTGGAAATATATTTAGTGCTCTAGTATACCAGCTAAGGCTGGTATACTTCAAACCCATCATGCACAATCGCCAGATCCATTGTTACGATATCCCGGGGCCGCATGGGGCCGCATGGGGCCGCACCGACACGTAGAGGCTTCCTCTTATAATATTTGGTGAGGCATTAATATTGACGTCTTTCAGCCAAGGTCAAATTTTACCCGAAGTTGGCCCTAAAAGCTTGCACTCGTTAATGCACCTAAGCAGCAGATTCGCCTTTTGTTTGCAGTGTTTTTTAATAAGACACACGAGCTGTCGGACCTCGCAGGCCACCAAGCTCAACTCAGGTGGCCAGCAGCATTGCCTCACACCGGCGAGACTACATCTTTAAATTGAATTACATTCGACCAGTCGACGCCGACCACCCACACATTATAGACAAATTCGTGGGGGAGCCTGCAAAATAGTCAGCTTAGATATACGTCAAAATTGCAATCGACGCCTTATCTGTTAGTTCAATAAAATCCCATCTTTCGACAAAGAAAACGTGAAATATAGCCCTAGATTTGCTGTCGATATATCATTAGTGCTCACTGCAGAGCTCAACGGTTCAAGTGTGCAATTTCAAACCTGGGAGGGATAGGGCCAGGATTCGAATCCAACTCGTGCCAGAGGCCAGTGCG
The DNA here is from genome assembly GCA_001693035.2 of Taenia asiatica. NCBI lineage: Eukaryota > Metazoa > Platyhelminthes > Cestoda > Cyclophyllidea > Taeniidae > Taenia > Taenia asiatica. The sequence continues at coordinate 47,140 of LWMJ02000388.1, read as the reverse complement.
TTTGGCTGTTTAGTTAGCAGTCTAAGCATACCACATAAATCACTGATTTTCATTGAACTTCGCTAGCCGCTATTCTCATTGATGTTGCCTAGCAACAGCCACCTGCCCCAATTTAATCATTCATTTAAATAGCAACAAACTTTCTTTTAAGGTACGTCTTCACAAATTTTCACTTCCTGTAAAACAAAATCTTTTTTTCGCATTTTCTGGTCACGTATTTTATTTCCTGTTTCGAAGAGGAGATTAGTTCTATGAACTCTGACAAAATTCATGCTATGCTACTCGTTTATAGGCTTTACAAAAAGCATTTTTACACGGAAACATGATTATTGCAAAGTGATAGACCAACCAATGGATCCACCTTGACCGCGAGATGTGTTCGGTTTCATATACACTGATGTAAACACACCTCGTCTCAGATGCTATAAAACAATGCTTACCGTACAGTTACGTGTTTTGAAACTCAATGCAGCAAAGCAAGCAAAACTCAGAGCCGACTCTTTCCATCTTTCTTGAGGCTTTTCATTGCAACTTTTTCGTGACTGTTTAACACTTAGAATTATGAAAAGGGACAACACAGCATACAGTTTTTGCCGATGTTAGGACACGCCAAATGTAGAGGTGGGTGTTTGAAGAGTAGAGCGACGAACTATGCATCTAGTCTTTGCAACGCCATTTTTTTACTATCTGCAACGCTGCTACTGTAGTGATTTGCATCGCTGCTGGTTGGTAAGCGCGAGCAATGCTGATTGGAGGAGGAAGCCTTGGAAGAAACGAAGACAGATTAAATAAGGAGATGACTATGTTCACATCGACTAACTCCGGTATATGTCACGCTACCAACTGGCGTTGTAATTTTAAGGGACAACTAATATCTGGCAGCCAATCTCCCAACCTCCAACACAAATCTGATGCATTTTTTAGATCTAACATATGCAGAGGATCATTTCCAAAATCACTGCGAACAGATGGTGGCTTTGGTTGTTCAGATGGTCTCATGCATGCTAAAAATTCCAGATCATGAGCGGGCACACAAAAGCCGTGGCTGGATTTAAAACTCTCTTGCTAAGATTTGAAGCTTCTAAAGCCTAAAATGCTCCTGACATTAAGAGTTACTTCTTCTAAGCATTCGGGAAGCCATAGCTTATTACTGTTTGACAATTTGATAAAATTATGGCTTCCGGCCAGCATTAATACAATTTAGAATAACGTCAGCAAGGATGCCAAAATGTTGTTTCATTTTTGCAGTTATTTGAGGCGCAACAATTACTGACTACTTCACGTTCCTAATCAACTGAAGTGGTGACACTATTAGCATCAAAAGTTCCATGATTTGGAAAGTTTCACACGTATATGCTAACACATTTGTCATTATTCAGGCAATGACATTTCGAGAACAAGAACCTTGCAAGTTTTCCACTGCAATAAACCTCAAAATTAAGGCCTTGATGAACGCATTTAGGCATTAACGCGTATGGGCTTTTGGATATAGTTAATGAAGTCATTTTAAAGCCTTGCCACTGCTTGACTTCGTTCCATTCTCTCAACGGACTTCACATATTGTACTGCTCTGTAGGACAACTGTTCAGTTAGGTATGTGGATTTTAAAATTTCTTCCAAACTTTAATATGTTTCGTGCCTATCCTTTTCATCGTTACGCTCAACCATCCAAAAACTTGTTTGCCTGAGAAGCGGGCATATTTCTGTCACTGTAGTCACGAAACAGCCAGAAGGTCAGGGCAGCTCTGAAAGGTCACAAATAGTCGAACGATTGACGACTTATGTAGTGCAACGCGCGTATGGGTATCTGCACTGCATAACAGACGGCAATATTTTGGATCCGAGGCGATGCAGCTTGGGGAGTGATCCATCGAAAGCTGCAGAGACTCACTTCCCGCCTCTCTGGCACAGCACTACCGAAAACTAAAATACCAAACTGAGGAAGAGGCTAATAAGTGCACCACATATTACAACAAGCATCTTAGAAGGCGTTGTTCATGCTCCTATTTTTACCCGAAACTGCCTCATGATTATGTCCATTTGGAAATCGCCTTGGATGCCCAGCATCATATGTGTAAGCGTTCGCTCAAATCACCACAAGCATTACGAAAACTCGGAAAAAGTCATTTATCGCCAAAGTGGCGTGCGATCAAACCATGGATTTCGAAATTGAGGAGGTCATCAGTTTGTGTAGATGCCGCAAGCAATCGCCACGAAAGATGCCCCTTGAAATAGGTCGCAGGACAACGAATGTGTGCCTAGTGCTTCACGCCTTGGAGCATTTACCGATTGATTGGGCGAATTGGGCACCCTGAAATGATGCACGACAAAACTTACCCTTGCATAAGCAAGCAGTATTCTTCATAAGTGTATTTTATTTAGCCTAAAGGATCATGGACAGTGTAGCAGGAAGTGTGCTTTCAAGGCGGTAGCATCCACTGCTGTCGATGGCATGCTTGAACTCGCCTCTTGCCACCAACCAGCACGATTTGTCAGACGGGTCTCTTTTCCTTATTATACGGTGTGAAAGTGTGAATTCAGAAAAGGGTAGCCCTGATTAGCCAATGCTCCAAAAGTCGCGCTTACCTAGTTAGGCCCGTTCTCGACAAAACATGGTGCTGGGCAGAGATAATGAGCGCAGAACAATCAGGAGGATAAAAGACATTCCCTGTTAAATAAATATCGGGTTACGTGAGACGGCAGTAGCTATTAGTTGGACGCTCTAACAAGATAAAGCACAAATAATTTCTGCCTTATTATTTGCGCCATCGGCCTCCTCTTCGAAACACTGACACAATCAACCCAGCATGCTGGGAGGATACCTGCCTGCGCTACCTCACCTATGGAGTCACCAGTTCCTTATTATGAGGATAGGGTACAAGCAAATGCTTCAAGCAGCCAATCAGTGCACACTGGGTCGGCAGGCGTCTCCTTGAATCCATTTGTTAGCTTCAAAGCGATTTTGAGGTCTGGCATTAGCCAGCTGACACCATCAGACTGTTTTCTAACTAGGCTAGGAATAAACGTTCTCGTTATTAGTAACAGCAGGTGACAATACGATGGGTGTGATGGCGAAATAGATGGGTAAAACCTGTTTCAGGTAACGTGACCAATGTTCCACAGGCATTTCGAAAAGAGGCAAATCAGGAAATTTAAAAAATCTGTGCAGTTAGGAGCGTTACAAGCGCTTAAGATATACTTCATGAAATTGCACGCATGAGACAAAACATCAGACTGTGCACAGGGTTGGTGCGCCGCTAAGAGTGACGCACCACACATTGAGTTGAAGAGGGCGAAACGGCTTTAGTTAAAAGTGCAGGAGCCAACAACAATTCCTCTAGAAATAGACATTAAATTCTAGACTGGTATAGTCGATTGAGTAGAATTTGCAATCCTTTGGTGAATTCTACTGTAGTGGACTCGAATCAAAGCTATAAATAAAAAAATAAGCACAGCTGTTGACTGTCGTAAAGGATAGGCGTACTGAGTGTCCACATCCGATGTCGTGTTATGCTTCTCAACGGATCTCAGTCCTTTGGATGTTTTTAATTCAGCCGCATAGGGACCATCTTAAAAGGGAAGACGGATCACTTAAAAAAGACCTGCATTTCATTCTGCAGTCTGGTAAAAACAACACTCTAACAAGACTGTCTTGAATTACTCCTTTGTTGCAAATGCGGTCATTCCAAATGCGTGATCACAATCCTCTCACTCTTGTCCCACCAGGCTAGGCGATCAAATTTACTTTTCATAAAGTAGGGCCAACTTACAACGGTCTGCTGAAGGAAAGGTGTCTTATCAACGATTTTGTCTTCTCTTTAAAATGCCTACATGCTGCGCATCTTCATATCTTATGCATGTGCAACGCCCTTTTGTCGTGTAAATGAGTAAAATGCAAGCGAATGGGGTAAATGAAGGCATAGTAATTTGCAATGGCTTACATCTAAGTAATCACATTTAGATAGTCATATTTTAGGTTTATTTTCTTCATACTTTGCAGGGAAATGATTTAATCTCCACAACTGCCTGTTTTGCTTTCCACAATTCTGAGCTCACGATGTGAGGTAGCCATTTACGTAATACGTCTGCACTAATGCTGAAGCTTGTTGTGCATTCATTCATGCTTCTCCTTTCGGTCTGTTTTTTAAGTGTCCATCCACCTAATCGGCCCCTTGCACTTCGCTTTTTCTCCAACCTCCTCTCCCTGCTGTAAATGCAGTCGACTCACTGTTTACCACCATTCCACTCCTCTCTTTCTCATCCTCCTGCTTGCACTTCTTTGCATCTGTCAGCCCTTGCTCTATCTCCTTCTCAGACAATCAATCCGTACATTTGGTGACCACGATGCTCTACTGATTTCCCATCAACCTTTCCAGTACTAAAACATATGGAATGTCGTTTTTGTCACTCGCAGATATTATATTAACCTCAGTGTTACCACGCGGTGCTAGTAAAACATCTGTCACAGTGAACTTGCCCCAAAGTGCTTGTCACACGTGCTCGCGCCTTCATACCTTAAAAGTACAAACAGGTGCTAACATTTGAGACGCCGTTAAAGGCCACATTGGAGAAAGAAACCGGGACAGTGCAATGTGTTATGTGTTTAGGATTGGTGAGGGACGTGATACTGGGCGCCGAGTTCCTTCCCAAGACTAAAGCAATCCTGAACTTCGCAGAGGGTACCTTTGTGGCCCAGCAGCACAAAACAACAAAGTCAGTCGAGCCTTCCCCGTGAAAAGGACGTCAGCAAAATTTGCAGTGCTCTTTTCGAAGCAGTGGGCATTCCTGTTAACAATCTAGATAAGCTTTGCTCGTAGTTAACACACATCACCGACAGCGAAAGGAGGGATCTGCACTCATTGCTGGGCGGGCACTCTAGAATGTTTGCTTGGCGGGCAACCAAGCTCGGGTGGACAAACATCATCAAATATGCCATTGATACAGTTGAAGCTAAGCTAATATGGCAGCTCCAAGACGCGTTTTTCCGGTCCTCTTGGAAGACATAAATCGTCTAGTGAATGCGATGATCACAGACGACGTTACACGGCCATCCAAGTCATCGTGGGCCTCCCCGATCGCGCTAGTAAAGAAAGGTGACGACTGCCTACGGCTGTGTATTGAAAACAGGTAAATGAATGCCGTAATTAAGGAGGACGCTTTTCCACTGCCCCACATTAACGATTCACTGGAGTCTCTGCACGGAGCAAACTGGTTTTACACCCTGCACTTGAAATCCGGCTACTGGCAAGTGCAAGTAGCGGAGACGGACTGGGAGAAGACAGCTTTCATGGTGCCAAGCAGACTCTACGAATTTATAGACCATGTCGTTTGGACTGCGTAATGCTGCAGCTACCCTCCAGCGTCTGATGCAGACAGCACTAATGAGCCTTTTCCAAAGCACTGCATAATCTACCTTGATGACATCCTTGTCTTTGGCAAAGACATGCAGGAGCATAATGCCAGCCTGTAAATAGTGCTGGATCGCCCCTGAGACGCTGGACTGACCCTGAATCCAAAGAAATGCCACTTCCTTTAACGTTTGGTTGCATTCCTGAGGCATTCAGTCTTGTCAAATGGGTTGGACGTCATCGAAGGCCTTGCCAACCAAGTGAGAAAGTAGCCGACACAGACCAAACGGATGGAGCTCCGCAGCTTATTCGGCTTGGCATGCTACTGCCGACGTTTCGTTGAAGGCTTCGCCATGATCGCCGGTCCTCTGCAAAAATTGACAGAGAAGAAGGCAGAAAAGAATTTTAAGTGGGAGAACGAACATGATGTGGCCTTTAAGGAACTAAAGCGCAGCCTCTGCACCGCTCCTGCCCTGGCCTTACCCAACTTCGAGAACGATGCACCCTGCTTTGTACTAGACATGGCTACCAGCGACGTAGCCCTGGGCGGGGTGCTATCCTAGCGGGATAAAGAAGACTGGCGACACGTCATCGCATACGCCAGTATCGGACTCAACAAAAAATAAGACAGAGAAGTGCGACGGAACGCGAACTTTTCACCATCTCTACAATGGTTCGGCACTTTAAACATTACGTGGTAGCGAAACAGTTCATTGTGAGAACGGACCACCAAGCGCTTATCCGGCTAAGAACAATGAAGGAGATTGACTGATCAGTGGCGTTTCACTGTGC
>LWMJ02000388.1:0-34228 GCA_001693035.2 Taenia asiatica | reverse complement strand
GACTCTGCCTCTTACACTGACTCAGCCTCTCCGCCATCTGTCACTGCGAAGGTACACTACAGCATACAACGGAGCGGTGTGTCCACCCACCCATGTGTCTTACATAATAGCGTAGAATGTCATTGGCAGTGAGGCACTTGAGGCGTATATATATTCCTTCTCTTTCAGGAGTAGGTGCTTTTCGATGCGTTTCCTCTCATTCAAATGGAGGGCCAATGATTGTGAAGAGTGGATGTCTTCTCACCTCGGTGCGTGGGATAGTGAGGAAAATGAATGGTTATGGTGTCGGTGGAAGTTAATGCGACTTGAGTTGAGTTGCAGTCGATAAATGGGTGTATGCATGAATACGTGGGAAGAACGGTCGATTTGAGGCTATTGCAGTAGAAGTTGAGGAGGACTCAAATAATAAGGCAGGCAAGTTGGGAGCACGCACATGTTCTTGCTATTTTATGCATCTATTTTCGATATAGAAATATGCGTGGTGCTTTCATGTGCTGGAAGAATGAATCTATGCGTTCTCCTTTTGGTGGTGTGTGGTGTTGGTGGGTGCGTTGGCGTTTGTGGGAATTGATTGAGCTTGCTGAAGATACGGCTTCTACGCGTTAGTGGGACTTTGTCCTTCTCTCCTCGTCACCTGGCGGCATGTATATGCGCGTCGTGCGTTCCATATGACCATATCATTGTTGATGAGCCTGTTGTTTGTATTCAGGGCAATAAAAGTAATGAGAGGCGGTTGTGTGTTCCGGTTTCTAAAAGGAGGGGATTGACTCGACCTACCAAGTAACTGCAGTCAGCGTGAACAATTAGGCGAAACAACCCGCAAGGGTGCGGTGATGATGACTTTTTTCCGTTGGAAGGACACTGTCTAGTTCGCTCAGGTAAGCGCCGACTGCAGTAGGAATTTGGTGTTATTTGGGTCCTGTTTGCTAAACTACTAGCGATGAGGCCTGGTGGTTATGAATACTTGGTGGAGTGTGCGCAAACATGCAAGTGGGCTGGGATTAGATTTGGAGAGAAGTTGTTGAGTGCAGCCCTGTCTTATGTCAAGTTGTCGGGTGCCTGTGAGGTGGAGAAGGAAGTAGGCGGGCTGGGGTGGTGTGGGCCGGGGCGGTGTGGGGCAAGACTTCATTCCACGCATCACCCTGCCAATTTTTGCGTTAGAACTTCAAGGTGGAATATCGAGACTACTGAAATGGTGTTCGGTAGTGGGTGTTTTGCCAACTGGGTGGGCCCACAAGGTACTCGTTTTTGGCAGCAGCAGTAGTAGTGGTAGGGCCACGGGCCTTAGGCTGGGTTCTACCGGCGTTGGCGGAGGCAGCGGCAGCGGCAGCTTGAAATGGTGTTCGGTAGTGGGTGTTTTGCCAACTGGGTGGGCCCACAAGGTACTCGTTTTTGGCAGCAGCAGTAGTAGTGGTAGGGCCACGGGCCTTAGGCTGGGTTCTACCGGCGTTGGCGGAGGCAGCGGCAGCGGCAGCGAAGAAGTAGGTCAAGTAGAGGAGGAGTAGTCGGAGCGCCTATCTAACGCTGGCGGTGAATTGACAAGACAGGAGGGCACACACATCACTTTACAACATGTTAAGAGTAATGGAAAGGGAATGAGATTCTGAGGCCTCACAACAACAACTGCGTTGCGTCTCCACTCTGCCTGGTTGTCGCGTCGTTGCAGCACTAGAACACCCAACTACAACTACTCCAACCGATTAATCGCGTGCTTCATTAACATTATCTTAATATTCTCCCCATTATTATTATTTTAGCACTTCTTCGCATATGTTTCGACGCTTTCTTTGCCTTCACACCTCAAACCACGTAGCCCACTGCCTCAACTCTCACTCCTCCCACCAGCCTAGCGCTGTTATATGCAAATTGACATATAACAAGGCGTGGCTGTGTTCCCCCGGTGTATTCAGAGCTACCGGATCAGATCAGGTCAGATTAGATCAGATCAGATTCTTTTATTTCCTCTTCTATATCGCAAAGACAAATGGTAGGTAAAGAGAATGGCTGAGAGGGGCATTAGTGTTCAAATGGGAGCATTCACTTTCCCAAGTCAATGGCGAGGATGGTGAGGAGGAGGGGGAGAGAGGGAGAGGAAGAGGGAGAGGGAGAGGGAGAGAAAGATTGTTCACAAACCGCGAATTGCCACCAAATGCCGTCGGAGGAGATACTGCATAGAGGGGTCCATTCCTGCTAAGAAGAAGAAAAAGAAAAAGGGAAGAAGATGGCGAAGAAGAAGAAGAAGAAGAAGGAGCCGAAAAGATACAGCAGCATAGGCTTGGGCACTAAGCAATTTTTCTTCCTCCATGTGTCTACGCGTGTGTAACCTTTCACTCAAAGCAGTTCTTGCTGAGGTGGTTCCGTAACGCCCACAGCCTGCTCATCTTGGTACCTACTATTTGTCTTAATCTTAGCAACCGCGCTGCTACTGATGTTGTTGCCGCCACTCCTCCCTTTTCCCGACCATTCCACTCCATCCACTCACTTGCACACACACACAGATCAACGTTAATAAATCCTACCATCGGTTGGGTTACTGAGTGAGTGGGGGAGTGAGCGAGGGAATGAGTGTGTGAATGGCCTAGATTCGGGCCTCATCACCGACCCATCCACACTGAGCACTCATTTGAGAAAAAGCGCCCAAATCCCCTCCCTACCTCCCTCCCTCCCTCCCTCCCTTCTTCACTCCCTCCCTCCCTCATGGTGCACACGTTTGCGGGACGAGGAGGACTCGTAGAAATAGGAGGAGAGAGAAGAAAAAGGTCTACTGTTGCCAGGAGAACTCGTGGCAGTAGTACACTTCTTTCCCCCCCATCTAACTCCCTCTCTCCCTCCCTTCCTTACTCTCAACCCCTCCAACTACCACCGCTAAGATAAGTGGGTCTGCTAGAACACGCCTCTTTAATGCACCAGAAAGAACATGGCAAACCAGACACCACGGAGGAACGAGAAAACCTACCTGGTAAAAGTGAGGATCGCATTTGCCCTCCCTCCCTCCCTCCCTCCCTCTATCCCTCCCTCCTCCTTCCAGAATAACTAAGTAGCCAGAACAACAACAACAACAACGACAAAACAGCCATGGCAAGCGGTGGACGAAGGCGGGTCGATTGCTTCCTTTTATGCGGAAAACCAAAATAACACGTGGCACCATCCCATTTCAGGGAATAGATGACCTACCCACCTACCTCAGCGGCCAGCAGAAGCAGACAAAGATACCCACCACACCCCACAACCCTCGGCCACAGTCAGTCAGCGGGGCACAACGCGAAGAACTCGCGTTCAAGAACCACACAAACTAATCACTCGATCAATCTATCAATCAATCCATCAATCCCAGCCACTACTGTCACTACTGTTATAACCATTATCAAAAAAGACACCACCAACGCTCACAAACACGCAATCACATATCTCGTCCCCTGCCCCTACTCCATCCAACTGCCCAGGACGACAGCAGAGCGAGGCCAGTTAGTTAGTTAGTTGGTTAGCTAGTTGGTGATAGACGAAGGCAAATCAATCACTTCCTTTCCAGCGAAGAATTATAACACCTACTGGTAGAAGCGTGGGTTGCTCCAAACACAAATGGGCTGTCGTAATCAGTGGCATGAGCAGACGAAGACACCCAGACGACCAGGGCGACGGTCAACGGGGGCGGTAAAACAGCACAAATCACCGCCCACCCACCTACCTAGCAATTTCTCCTCACCAACAAGCGAACTGGAAGCGCTGGGAAAATTAGAAAAGACAAAGAAACCCACACCAAAGTATGACCAGCTCTTATCCACTGATTTTACTTCTACCTAAGGTCAGTCGTTTCCACGATCAAATGGCCACCAACCTGTACAGAAACAAAGGACCCGACCACCGCACGACTATACTAAATAAATAACCGGGCATCCCATAAAAGCTATAAGCGGGTAGATAAATTGGAAAAAGGGCAGTATACTAGGAACCAAATCGCTCACACACATACGTACAACTGCAGTTTATCAAACTCCTTCGCTCCTCCGCCCCATGCATAGACGTGTGAACATCCGTCGACCACATCAAACGCCTGCGTCCCACCCGCCTGCCCAACACAGTGGGTGTACTAAAATGAAGCAAAGCAATGCCCTTCAGTGAAAAGTGGCTAACAAAACCAGCGAAACGAGCAAAACAAGCAAAGAAGCAACCCAATCAATCAACTTGGCAGTCACAGAAAAGTGGAACTTACTTTAAAAGCGATTAAAAGCGACCTGAGATGGGAGCTTCTCGTCCGACGTTCATTGCGGATGTGACAAAACGCCCTACAAACAACACAGTGAAATAAGCAAGGTGCGATATATGCTGTAGTACTTCCCAAATTTCCAACAAATTCAAGTCGAGTGAGATCCACTACTCAAAATCACGCCAACAATCGTGAAAATGGCGCAAAATAACAATACCGATGAGTAGCATACTAGAAACACAGCCGCTGACCATCCAATCAAAGCAATAAGAAGAAGAATCAGAAGCAGAGAGCGACAAACCACATGAATAACTGCACGAAATCAATCAACAAAACGATGCGGAAATGGGAACATTTAAAAAGGATACCTGGATCAGAAGCCCCTCCTCCCACGTGGACGCGGCACGGTCCTTGCGACTAGACTGATAAAACGAAAAGGAGTAAGTAACAATTTAGTTAACAGAGATACCGAAGGACGATAAAAACGGAAAACAAATAACTAACAGGAAAACCATTAGCGCCACATCCAAATCCAACGCCCTTAACGCAGGCGAAATCTGCTCGGCACCAAAAGCACGTAGATCTACATTGAATACGAGAGTCAAGCAAAAGCGCATTTTAGTAGATAAGCGCGACTAACAGGCAATAAAAAAAAGGCAGAAACTCACTTCCACAACCACAACGGCGACCGGCGCCGGACAGCCCCAACACCACTTCAATATCCACTTTACTCTTTTACGGCTGCTGTTGCTACTCCGAATCCACGAGCGTTAGTACGGCACTTGTTGTGGTGAAGAACAAGCTTCTATCCGATGGATATTAGTCGGAGTATTTCAACTGATTTGTGAAGGCGCTTCTAATCTTACAGTGCCAATGCATCCTTTAAAAACGTGTCTGGTTGTTATGCCTGGGGTCATTAGCCGCCCAAGATAGATGTGTGGAAGGGCAAGGGGAGTGGTGGATTCGACACAGCATCGTTGAAATCAGGCCATCGACCCCGGTGCCACTCTTACATGAGCCCGATTCGGAAAACTGTGCTTGGACTACTCTCACATCGAAGCATTGTTCTTTTCCTCAGCCTCTGTATTGGAGCCTCTGGCGATGGATTTCCCATTGCCACCGAGTTAATGGCCAACGGTACTCTGTGAGAGTACCTCAAGACTGCTGAGGGATGCCAACTCTACTTCATCAGGCTCATCTGCATTATTGCTCATGTCGATGTCCACTATCGCTCCCGTTCTTTCTCGCTTTCTCCTCACCCTGCAAACCAGACCTTTCCTCTCGATGGGTTAGGTAGCAAGATACGCCATAGACCTGAATAATTAGACATTTGATTACGTCGAGTTTTAATTCTGGTCTCACCTACAGTATTTTACTTCTTGTTACTCTGTGCATGGAAGTGGAGTGTCGTTCATTTGATCTGGTGTGTTAGCACTTTCAGACTAAGCCACGGGAATACCATACACAATCAGTTTTAATTAAAGTGACTCTCACTCATCAACACTTGCCCCACTCCCCAATTCTCCTAAGCAGGTCCATGAAGTTGGTAACGGGAGCTGCTTCACCATCTCACCGCTGGTATTATGACAAGCTGTGGCAACGGCTTAGGAGACGAAAGTTGATCGTTTGCAGCACAGTCGCTGATTAGTTGTCAGTAGTTGGTGATGCGTGCATTTGGCAATTTCTGGTTTAAAGAGTTAGTGATGAACTAATTTACCCAATTTCCCATTTTAATGCTGAGATACGTTTGGCAGCTCCAAAATCACAAGCACTTCAACACGGGTAGGACACATCCAATGTGAAATGAGGGCACGAATGCATTCGCTTGGTCGGTAAGTCAGTCATTCAGCAGTAATCGACTCTGGTATTTTGCTTTGGCAAGCGCGACAATTGACTTGAAGGGTTCAGTGAAGCTTGCTGACTGTAGATGGAACCAGTTCAACCACACTCCCCTGTATGGCGCAATGGGCATCTGGTTAGGCAAGCACATTTCCAATTCTAAGCAGTCGGTGGTGCCGCATTCTACTCATGGACCATGTATGCCTCGAACGATTACGTGGGCATCACCTACGACATTTGGGGATGGCAGCCCAATGCAGGTAAGAGTCGCTCTCCCTCTGTCCTTACCAGCTGCAGACGGCAATGCCAAGAGCATATGGAAATAGAGCTCAATGCTCTTGCCTTCTCAGGCAACCCTTCTTTCCCTACTGCGCATTCAGCAGCGCTCTGCTTAACCAGCGTCTCATTCCCGACACATCAAGGCTGGTCTACGAGGCGGGTCTTGATCCTTGATTAGTGCATGTGTTACTCAGGCACCCTCGTCCACTTAGTGCATCGTTCTTAGCTGTGCTATGGATTTAACAGCAAACCAATTGTCTCCACATCAAAATGACCTAAACGCATTTGCTGTTGGATGTGGTGACTGCCAAAGCACGGACTCCACGTGTTCGGCTTTGTCCACCAAATCGACACTAAATTCGTCTAATACGCACTGCCACACTTTATCGACCCTTGGGTGGTACCACCAGATTTTGGGGGGCCTTTGAAGACGAAGTGTGGCAGTTGTAGTGTGAGAATGCATTCCACTACCACAAACCTACAAATCACAGTTTCATTCACGTCTACACCTGGTTTGCCATGACGGTTGTGAGTGAGGTGTGAGCTACGCCAATCACATGGCGCGTGCTCATTGGAAGGCTTCCATCCAACCAGGATTTATCACACCTTCACGCTTCTCATTCGCTGGAGACTGTTCAATCGCGAGAACGACGTGAGGCACAGACTCCAGTGTGGACAGGTTTTTGTGTAAGCAGTGGCGTGGGCAGGTGTGACAGTTCCATATTGACGTGTGGTGGTGCAAATGTAGCGCTGTAGAAGCGCCACTGTATCTGTGCCTGACTGATAATATTTTGGTGCCTGTAAGACCTGAGTAATTAGTTGGGAATGTCCAGCTTAGTAACCACTATTCTCTCTTCATCCTACCTTTCATCAGCTCTTAAGTGTCTCCACTAGAGTCGGTTTTGACATAAATTTGCACAGTGAAATGTCAACGTGGGCTGACTTAAGGAAGGTTGTTGAAGGATACCAAATAAAGCCCAAAAATAGAGAAGGACTTGAAGATTTATTAATGATGGAAAGAGATTAGGCGAACCTCGTGGCACTTTCATTGCTTCAATTTGCATTCTCTTAGGAGCCTTTGGATTAAAGGCATGCAAAATGCTCTGTCCCATCAAAACAGGCAGCCAGGGCGGTGCTGCTTATGGCATCACGGTTTGTCACGTGGATTGTTCAAGCCAAGTCGGATGCCACGATTAGGTCATTGATGGAGAGGGTGGCTTGATTAAAGGCCAAGTGCTTTCGTGCGAACATCGAAAACGATGCCTTGATATCACTGGCGTGATGGTAGGTTATGAGCTCCTTGGAAGGCATAATGCATATTTACTATTTATTTGTGCCTGTTTGCCTCAAGCTCGCTCTTTTGCATGCATTAAAGCAGCAATCTTTCGTTAACACTGCGTGCGGCTAGAGGCGTCGGACCGGTGGTGAATGACGATGTGAGTACAGGTGTTGATGCGCGGCAGATGAGAGTCGATGTAAAGGGCCCTCCAACATTTCCGTCTCACATGGAGTAAAAGGCAATAGCTCAGTGAGTGAGAACCCTGCTGGTAAATATAATTTGTTAAGTGGGAGGACACACAGCCACTTGGCATGACACAGTGGCATACAAGGTCTCCTTCAAGAGAGCACCAAATTCCACAAGTCTTTGGAGCGGCAGCAAGTGCTCCAAGCATGGCATTGCTCAGCGTGCCTTGGCAGAACCTTCCGCAGCTGGAAACAACTCTTCACAATGATTAACCAGGCACCACTTTATTACGAATCGGAATTTGAGGAACACGCCTCATTTAGGGGAAATGGGACTGTGCAAGCTTAGAAAGCTACCGAATCCCACACTTCGCTTCACAGAGCCAGCCACATCATCTTCACCCACTGCAACATGCATCACATGGAGTAAAAGGCAATAGCTCAGTGAGTGAGAACCCTGCTGGTAAATATAATTTGTTAAGTGGGAGGACACACAGCCACTTGGCATGACACAGTGGCATACAAGGTCTCCTTCAAGAGAGCACCAAATTCCACAAGTCTTTGGAGCGGCAGCAAGTGCTCCAAGCATGGCATTGCTCAGCGTGCCTTGGCAGAACCTTCCGCAGCTGGAAACAACTCTTCACAATGATTAACCAGGCACCACTTTATTACGAATCGGAATTTGAGGAACACGCCTCATTTAGGGGAAATGGGACTGTGCAAGCTTAGAAAGCTACCGAATCCCACACTTCGCTTCACAGAGCCAGCCACATCATCTTCACCCACTGCAACATGCAACGTTATGCCACTAGGATGCGACTGCTCACTTTGATAAAGTGCTGTCAAATTAAAAAGAGAGGAAATCAGCTGTCCTCGGAATGGTGGAATCTCATACTTGCTTTGCCAAAATAGCCCGGAAAGTGCTCAGCATTGCATCCGTAGTTATGGACAGAAAGACAGCATAGGCTCTTGGCGTCTAAGAAGCAAAATACCACCATTTGATGATGGTCATCGCATCCCTCAGCTAGCATGCAAGCATTGCGCAACAAGCGCAACCGGCTGTGCTTGTGCATTTCGGCTCTCTTAGACAGCACAAAGTGTTTTCACAGAGACACTTAGGACTGAGGCTCACCATCACACGGTCGGTAGAGGTGGGTGCCAAATTGGAATCCGCCCTCACGTAGTTTTACGTCCCACCTTATCACAATTAATGTCAAACCAGGCTTCACGAAAGCTGGACAGAATTTGACCGAATGCAACATGATATGAGGGAATGCAACCGTTCCCATTCGTCCGTAAATTAGTTGCCAGTCACCAATCGTTCGAGGTGTCGGCCACAACAAGAATATCACCCACCAGTGCTCCTGCTCCCTGCACCAGTTAGCCCAACTTATGCTAGATCTGCGGTCTGCAGATTTCGTTTGACTTTGCGTTGATGTCTTTCTTTAGGTATCCATTCCAACACGCTTGCGCAATGGCAGCGTACTCTGCCTGAACCCATGTTTCCAAGCAGGCTCTGAGGCTGAACATTCAAGAAGACGATCAAGGCTTAAAGAGATCTACTACGGATTTTATGAAGACTCAGCACTTCTTGCTCACTATTTCACGCATCGTACTTGTTCATTGCAAGTGAACATCTGGTAAAATGAAATGGCCCTTCCACTTCTCTGGTATGCCCACCTTGCAATGGAAGTCACAAGTAGACGGTCTCGTCTGCACGATGGACCACTGGCACAGGATTCTGACCATCTGCTGAAGCAATCGCAGTGAGCTCACACCATCACAACGCTTGTTTGAATGTAGAGTAGGTAAAGAATTTAGAAAGCAAATCACTTTTTTTATCTCTACAGGTTGCCACCGTCCTTCTGCGACTGCCCATCGAGGCAAGTCCGCAGCCTCTCACACCAACTTGGCTAAGTGTTGGCCAATCTGCTGCGAAGTCAGAGGTTTGAGGTGAGCACATGGTCATGCCATCTACCTAAACACCCCTCCAGCGAATTAATAAGTGCCTCATCTTCCTGGATCCCTCAGATCCTCCTTCAAGCAGTCACCAGCACATGTAGGCATCGGGCGACTGCTACAATCGGTGCGTCCTTCCAAACCCCTGTCATACCCTTGTTTCCCTCTTTGCCAATGAAACCCAATAAAATGAGAGAGGAGGACCAAAGCTAATGCACACGTGTAACCAAGAGACGGAAGAGAAGGAAAATCTCCAGGTTAGGTTGAATTTAGTGTATTGTACAAGTGTATTTAAAACATGCACGAGTGCGTTGATGGTAGGCTGGAGAAGACGCAAAAAGCGGGAGAGGTTTAAGCCAACTCCACACTTTGTCTTTAACACAAACCGAGTTATTACGATTTCTTATGCCGGTTGAACAGCCTTTTAAACTTGTTGGGCATTCGTTCGTAGTCCTCCTCTGTGGCCGTCCACGTTGTTGTCCCCTCACACATTGCTGGCCTTGCCTCTTGATTCCGTTTCACTTCTGCCTTCTCAAACTCCCATTTTATGCTGCTGATGCAGTTCATTAACTCATTATTTGCTAGCCTTCTTCTCTCCTTCTCATCCTCCTGCTTGTACGTCTCCGCATCCTTCAACATCTGCCTCATCTCCTCCTCAGACAGACGACCCCTGCAGTTGGTGACCATGATGCTGTTCTGCTTTCCTGTCGATCTGTCCACCGCCGACACATGGAGAATGCCGTTTTCGTCGATTTCGAAGGTTACGTCAACCTTAGTCTTACCATGCGGCCTTGGTGTGAGACCAGTCAAAGTGAACTTGTCCAACAAGTGGTTGTCGCACGTCCTCACACGCTCACCCTCAAGCAAATTGAATTCCATTTCGGTTTGATTGTCATCAGCATTTATAAAAACCTCAGTCTTCTTTGTTGGAATTGGCGTGTTACGCTTTATCATTGTTGACATAAAACCGCCCTTCACATTAATGCCCAATGAAAGTGGTGTCACTTCCAGCAAGACCAAATCCTTTGTCTTATTCGACACAACACCGGTCAATTTGGACGCCAAAGTCGCCGCACCGTACGCCACCGCCTCATCTGCGTTGATGGATTTCTTCACCTTCTTTTCCCCGAAGTAATCCTGCAACATCTGCGCCACCTTCGGAATACGTGTTGAACCACCCACCAACAGTATCTCGTCCACATCAGTATCTGTCATCTTCGCATCAGTTAACAAAGTCTTTACTGCATTCATTGTCCGGCTGAATAGATCGGTGCACAACTCTTCTAATCGGGACCTTGTTAGAGTCTCTTTGAAATCGGTTCGTTTGAACAACGATACGATTTCAATGTCTGTGTTCTCTTTTGAGCTCAGCATCTGCTTTGCCTCCTCACACTTCTCTCGCAATCGACTGATGGCTTTCTGGTCGGTTGTCAAGTTTTTCCATTTGCGCTTTTTATTGAGATCCTCCACAAAGTTTTCCACTAGTCGAGAAGTGATGTCCTCTCCACCGAGGTGCGTGTCACCACCAACCGCCTTCACCTCAAATCTTTCATTCTCTATCGACATGATGGACACGTCGAAGGTGCCGCCGCCCCAGTCGAAGATGAGCACGTTGCGCTGTCTGTCAAATTTCTTGTCCATGCCGTAGGCGATGGCAGCTGCAGTCGGCTCGTTGATGACGCGCAGCACGTTCAAACCCGCCAGTCTGCCAGCATCAAACGTGGCTTGTCGTTGATTGGCGTTAAAGTAAGCTGGTACAGTAATGACAGCACTGGTCACCTTTTCGTCCAGGTAGGCCTCCGCCGTCTCCTTCATCTTTGACAGCACCATGGCCGATATCTGCTCAGCAATTAAGTGCTCTGTCTTGCCACGATACTGCACCTCGATCTTCGGTATTTCTCCAGCATCTATGACCTTGAAGGGCCAGCGCATCATGTCACTCTGTACTTCTTCATCTTCGTAACGGCGTCCGATCAGACGCTTCACGTCGAACACCGTATTGGTGGGGTCCACGCTCGCCTGTTTCTTTGCAGCCTCACCAATAAGGCGTTCTGTGTCAGTGAAGGCAACATAACTCGGCGTTGTGCGGTTGCCCATGTCATTAGCTATTATTTCAACCCTGCCGTTTCTGACAACACCAACGCATGAGAACGTCGTTCCCAGGTCGATGCCGATGGCTGTACCCGTTGACATTTTTTCGTGGGATGCGCAAATGCTAAGACGTATAGTCTGATGATGGTGATCTCTACGATCACCGCAGCTCCTTAATATCAGCTACAGGTGATGATGCTGGACCTATCCACGGTGTGCGCTAAGTACTCAGATGCTTTCCACCAACCAGCATCTGCCACTGCAGCTGGGTCTCTTCTCATTAGCCTACGACCGTGCAGTTGAAAGGCCTGACACACATTGCAGGCTCAAGTATGAACACGCCTGTGCGTGAGCAGTGGTGACAGCTCCACACCGACGTGTAGGTGGCACAAGTACAGCAGTGAAGGAGCACCATTATATTGGCTCTTGACTGACAGCATAGTGATGCTGGCGAGACCTAGGTAATGACGAGATGCAGATCGACAGCAGCATTATACCTTCAAAGGCGTAGAACATGCATGAAGCACTAGCTAAGCCCGAGACGGAGGAATGTCTGTGAAATGTTTTGAGCGTGGCAAATTGATGTGCTCATGAACCTTGTCAAGGCCTTAACGCACGAGCAAATGGACGCCTTACTCCTAACGCTAAGTTAAACAGTGGTTTCTTGTTAGTTAGGCTACATAATCCCTCCTTAAATTGAAATAAGGATGGAAGAATAGTTGTTGGCCGATTCGGCATCTAGGTCTAAGTAGTGGTATCGTCGTGGGGTAAATCAAGCATTGCAAGTGCCGATAGACAAGTTAAAAAGAAAGCGACATTCTAAAAGTGGCTGAAGATTACGGGGTGCGGAGATTCTGAAATGCCTGTGTTTAGCTTTCCACTCTAGCACGCAGTGAACCCTCAGAGGGGCGATTTCCACTTGAATGACTGGACGGATATGAGACAATGAGTAGGCATTAATCTCCTCATCGGGGAATACTCTCATCATGTTTTAAGGTCGAGGTGGATATGACTGGCCTCTGAAGTGATGGGGGCGGTCACTGTTATGAGAGACAAGTCAGCCTTCTTCAGCCATAACATGCAGTTTTACGGAGAGACCTAGGCCCGGAACACATTGATGGATGAGTGGATCAGGTGGCTGTGGGTGGTAGATCCAGAAATCAGCAAAACAACTAAGCTAGGAATGGATTCCCCTCCGTAGCTGATAAAAACGAATTGGTGGAAAGTGAGTAAAATTACAGTAGGATGGGAGTCGGCATGCTTTTGTGGAAGCCGAATGAATTTATGGCAGGTGAATGCAAAAGGAATGAGAGTCGAAGGGAAGCAAAGGGGAGAATGAAGAAGATGGTGGACTAAAAGAGCTGCATTGTGGTGGATAATCACATAGAAAACATTCAAGATCCCCCGTTACTTCGTTTGCAAGGCGTCTACTCATCCACATTCACATCAACGCACTCCTTCATCTCTTTGCTTACTCATTTGCATCATTGGAAATGGCTAAAAGTCCAACGATGTCCTGCGTGTGGATTTGAGATAACAGTTCCTTCATGTTTGGTGGCCATCTGAGTGCCTATAACTGACCACCCATGGACACCTGCTGGTTCAGCCGTTTTGGTTGACACTCCCAAATGCAAGAGTCAACAGCTCTCACTCCACGGTCGAAGGGTGAGTAGTTTACCAGCTGTTGGTTGCCACCCGCTTTGGAGGTGGGTAGCAGACTAGTAGCAACAAGGCAGGCCGACGATGGTTGTAGTGCCATCCAGCTTGACTTGGATTGTCCATGTGACAAATTGAATGCTACAAGCAGTACCGCCTTGACCGCCAGTTTCGAGAGGACAGAGCATTTTACTCGCCCCCAATCGAAAAGCTCTTAGCATTGCTGGATTTCCCTGCATCCCTAAGAGGACTTCAATAATCTCTCCATTCGTGCACTGCGTTTAGTGTTACCAACTTCCCACAATTCCAAACTTCCTACACCAACATTTCCGCATTCTAGTGCCTAGGTCGCCTCTCCCGAGTGCGTAGAACAGTACCCAATTTAAAAAATCTCTCTTGCAGTAATCACTTTGTAAGTCTATGAAAGCGTTGCATTACAGATCCCTTCCTACAGGAGGCACTGAATCACACTGCTTGCACCTATTATGCCTTTACTTGTGGAGACAGCAGCTTCATTCGAGGGCTACATTAAGCCCAAGTAGCGGAAGGCCGAAAGAGTATGGAGGTCAAAAAACAGATCTAATTTGCAGCAGAATGCCTGACTCCGTCTCTACTGGCGACTTGTTAATGGCGTACCTGAGGAGAGAGGTATCTTCTTGATCGGGTGTTAAGCTCCTTTTCCCCATTATCGTGGGCAGTTCAGGAGACAAACAGGCAGCGCATGCTCAAAGGACAGTCCACGCCGGCACGTTTAAATGTGCTGAGTCATGCTAAAGAAGCATCAATTGAGGACTGTACAAGGAGGTGGTAGTTCATGACTTGCAGATGGGATCGACCATGCCCCTGTCTCCTTCAACCCACGTGCAATCCCTCTCAAGCCAAATTGTCCTCCTGATTAGCCCATTCTAGCCGACTATGCGACCCACTTTGGTTACTTACTTCAACTACCAGAAGTTGAGATAGGGACTCCTAATACCTGACTCTGTTCAGCTAATCAACACGAATATCGTCTGGTACATTTCTTGAATCCTTGAGGGGCTCCACCCGAATTAGGTGTGACAGAGGCGCCTTTGATGTAGAAGAGCACTCAATTGCCGCACGCCGTCTTGTCACAATCTCTTTCATGTCTTAGCCTCTTCAAATGCGGGGAGCGTCGTTGTCCTAAGGGCTGCGGTGGTAATGAATGGAGGTAGACGACAAGCTATGGGACACGATGCAACTTAACTAGCTTTCATTTTTCATGAGACATGTCCTTCCAGTACAATAGTGTATGCAAATCTAGTGCTGATAAACGTATCATAGCCCATAGCCGGCACAATGAGAAAGGTCTATTTAGCAACAACTCTATGGAAGGGAAATAATCAAAGGTTCGTATCAGCCACTACTAACAAATAATCAGCGTCCGTGTCATAAATGACTAGCTTTGGCCTCTCTAGCCGTTGTGACAGCTAACTGTACTGCAGGTGAGACGGCAAGGCAGCTTCAATCGAGCGGTTTATAGATGTGCTTGGAAAATCCGGCCAATGATGGCAAGCCGGGACAAGTGAAAGTCGCATTGAGTAAAATGGACTGCGTTGGAAGCATGCTCCAAGCCTGATCTAAAAGGGGCTGCTTTACCTCATCAATGAATGGCATTCTGCCTCCATTAGCATGTAAACAAGGAATAAAAGTTGCTTGGGAAGTTAGAAATTGGACTCCGTGCAATTAGATGTTTTATTCTTAATTGCATGGTTTATATTGCCACTTGTCCTTTCGTGAGCGATGGCCTGGTGCAGAGAGAAGCGAAAACGAGGAAGGATAGAGAGCGATAGTAGACTATGATATGATCAGCAAGACAAATGTGCCCAATGAAGTAGAGCATGCATTGCTTAGATGCTTGCGGCAGTCTCGAAGAGTATTGCAGGCCATGAACTCGGTGATAGTCAGGACCCTATCGTCGGGCGCATGAAGACAGTGGCCTAGGCAAAGCACAATGCTTAGATGGGTGAGAGGTCCGAGCTTATGTGAGTGCGACACTGAAGTCGATGGCCTAAAACGCCGACGCTGTACCGAACCCGCCATCTCTCTTTGCCTTTTCACACACCTGTCCCACGCGGCTGATGGCCCTACGCACGCATCTATCCTGTACCTCATTCACTGGAGTCGGGCACTTCATGCGCAAGGCAAACACGGTCAAGCAGCGACAAGTTGTGGTGGCGAAGCTTCGATCGCACTGTTGGTTCTTCTACAAGGCTCGCCATTGAAGGTGCCACTGTGGAGACGTAAGGTGTGGCTTGAAACCACCGAGGTCGGGACTCTGAATGCTTGGCATTTATGAACTTGAGACAGCAGGTGGTGGATGGTATGTTACTTCGAAAAGTGTTTTGGGTGAGCAGGGAGTGACCTGCACCGATGAGACGTGTACGCGTCCCTCCTTCAGCTATTTTCAAGGAGAGATTTCAGCAGAGCACATTGGAGTAGACTGGTCTCTCGTTTTAACTCCACTTCTACCCCCTCGACGAGACTTCTTAAATTCGTTTATGCATTTATTTTTACGTGCTCTGAGATGGGTCTGAGAGCATATTATGTGACCTGCAATTATATTCTACTTTAATTTGCTGCTCCACAAACGCCATTCACTCATGATCGTTGCACTGATTTGTCTACTCTAAGGTGCGAAAATTCCATGTCGCTGCTATCACTCTCAGCGATGATTGCGAGCGTGCCATCCAACTTGGTGGGCATAGTTCATGTAACAGGTAAGAAAGTCAAAAGCGTGGCCTTCAACCGGGAGTCACCCATCAGTTGAGTTGAATCGCTCCAAAAGCTCCCAATTCCATGGACGAGGAGCGAATGGGTCACCGAGTGATGGTTACCACCCGCTTTGCAAGTAATCGTTGGAATCGGCGCTGGGTTGCAGGCTGATAGCGATGGGGTAAGGCCAGGTAGAAGCCCACCCCAAACTTCCTGAACAGGGTTATACCATTGCCATCTTTCCATGACAGCACTAAAGCGCTTGTTCTTTCATCAAGCCACCACACACATCGATGATGACAATCTTGCCATCCAATTTGACCTGGACAATTCATGTGACAAACCAGAAGGCCATAAACAGCACCGCCGTGGCTGCCACTTTTGCAAGGACAGAGCTACTTTGCATGCATTTGAACCAAGTTCTCCCGGTAGAATAGAACTTGGAGCTTTGTGCGTACTACAGGGCACGCGCAATCTCTACATCGTTGGAATCCTCCTCATTTCTGATATTTCTTTAGGTCGTCCTCCGCCAGAGTGCTGCATTCGATATCGTCTAAGTTGCCATCAGTTTAACCTTCCTGCGCCAACGTTTTCGCATGCCACCCTTGTATCTAGCCAATGTCTGTGCTTGAGCCACTTTTACTGGGCAACATAATGAAAGACAAATGGATAAAAATTCGCTTTGCATGACATAAAAAATCTTCAAGAGCGCTGCATCACGGATTCCTTTATCTAAGAGGCGCTTCAGCACAGTGGTTGCACCTGTATTGTGTTTGTATTTGGAGACAGTGGCTTCATTCGGGCACCACATCAAGTCTGTGAATCGGGAGGGTGAAAGAGTGAGGAGGACGTAGAAGTAATTATGGGTGCAAATTGCTCGTATTCTACCTGAGGGGAGAGGTGATTGCCTAGTCGGGTGTGAAGCTCTTATTCCTGATCATCGTCTGTGGTTCAGAAATAAACAAACAACGCATGCCCGCCTTAGGGACAACCCACGCTGACACATTCCGTTGCACAGAAAGGGTACAGCTTGGCTACCATCTTATCTACCGTAGACTATGCCCTTGCGGTAATTCAGGCCATATGTGGTCCATAAGTAGAATTCGCCGTCACCGATTGCTTCGATTTGGGCATGAGTTTGCCTGGTCGCCAGAAACTTATTCCACAACGCGAAGGAGTGTTTCACAGGCATCTCAGTGGGTCCATAAGTAGTTGGCAGTTGGGTAGAAAGGCAGTCCAATTGTATGCTTGAGTGTCCGGGGAAATTCAGCAGTGCCGAACTCCAGCAACTGATTGCCTTTCCCCTCCTAGCAGTAAATGATCACGTGGACCATTCAGGGAGGGATGCACAAGGGCAGTGCTACCCACTTCGCTCGCCACTGTTGACAGCTGAAGTGGGTTGCAGAGGTAGAAGCTCACACCAAACTGACTGATGAGGTTGATGTCAGTGTCATCTCCCAATGTCCACACGAAAGCACCTGGTCTTGCCTTCATCCCACCTACCCTACAAGTGATTGTGAGTGAGCCATCCATCTTGATGGAACTAAGGGAAATGAAGACTTGTAATGTCAGAGTTACAGCTTTAACTGACAGTAGCGCACCAGTTTATCTGTTACGCGTCCCTGAGAGAGCTGCCAGACACCCGTGAGGGATATTGTTTAGAGTAGTGCAAAAGGCAGTGTACATGCACACGTGAAACGAGGCGAAAGGCTGTGTCTGGATGGAGCACAAATGTGGACATTTATAAAGCCACGTCAGTGTTGAGGCACCGCCTTTGCCTGGGTCGATGTGTGTGGCTATTTACTTGTACTGCGCCCTGTGGGTTTGGCAATCCATCTGCTTTACCCTAACCGAACCTTAAACACACGATTCCCCTGCTTGTGGAAACAAAATTATTCACAAACGCAAGTATGTACGCCTTCCCGTTTAACTGGTGCAAGAGAAGGCGAATGTTGGAGCAAACTTACCGTCGCATCAGTGGTTATGCCACCTGGCGCACGCAATCGGATTTTCCTGCTAAAAGGCACAAAGGCACCTATGCACCCAACTTCTTTGCCATTTCCATGGTTGTATTGCAGAAGTTGTATTCAATTTAGCAAATTTCTTCTGCATCATTCGATTTTATTCCTCGGAATATTTTGGCCAAATAGAGTTGGCTGTGATTTGGAAGGAGAAACAGAGATTCGAGAAAAAATCGGCAAATGATTGCTGAGAGTGTACTGTCTTAGGATTGCGCAAGACTCAACATTTGTTCGCCATCGAGTTTACAGCCTCGTCGAGCAAAACATGATGTCATGTAAATTTCAAGTGCTAACATTATTAGAAAAAAACAATTCGCAGTGAATATTAACTCTGTGGCACCACGAGTTATGTGATTGGCACTGCTCATCACACAATGACGAGGGTCATACGCCAACGGACGTAGACGTCGAAGTAAATGTGATTAGGAGGCGTCCTTATTTCAAAGACGTCTCTGTCAAAACCGACTCGGGTGGAGCCACTTAAGAGCTGATGAAGGGTAGGAGTGGGTACCACACGAGGAGCGTGTTAATTGGCAAAGTGGAGCCACCCATTTGGAGGACCTGCGTCAGCAGTCACCACACTCATCTACTAATGCCTTTTGTTAAAGCATGCGAAATTTTCCGACCTAACTGCATTCTAGCGAAAAACTAGAGAAGTAGAAGCATAAGGAAGGAGAGCAGCGACAAAACTGACAATGACAATGCTTAAAGTATTTATCCTCAGCATCAATATAGTTTAATCATAGGTGCTGGCAGAGGCCACCCTCAATGTGTGCTCTGTGTTGCTGCTATTTGGTTCTGGCAGACGGTCCCTAACCAACAGCAAAACCGAGCATTAGCGCTCTGCACCTGTTGGGGCCATCATTGCCCTAACCTACCTCAACGACGATGGAAGGCACTGTTCGACACACACCGTAGAGCCTGATACTACTAATATGGCCCAGAAGGCAGCTAATATGGCAAGAGCTCAAGGCTGCGAGTTAATCAATGCGCTGCAGTAGAGGAAGCCGAATAGGAGTGAAGGGCTTGGTCATGTTGCGACAGTTCAATGACTCCTGTCTCATCTAGTCCATCATCTCAGGCTAGAATAGTGCATCCCAAATTGACTGTGTCGATGGAATTGCCTACACCATGCTCATTGCTGATACACGGTACTCGCAGTCATTCAGGTGCACCCAACTGAACTCTCTCGTCCTCGCGCAACATTCGCAAGGCGTTCATTCCACTGCCTCCTCATCGATGAAAGAGTTGTGACGTCGACTTGTTGAAAGTGAGTAACAAAATTTACCACATCCTTGAATTAAAAAAAAGACACTAAAACCACACGATGAGGGTCGAGGCAGAGCTTCTAGTTTTCAGTTCATGAGAACAGGCAACCACCAGTGAATCTCCAACAATGCGGGTTTGTTCAAATAATTGGTGCTTGGAATGTTCTTGCAACACGGGATTCGACTCTCTGAGCCTTTTTTCACTCGGATCAATTCCATTTTCGGCAACTAAGTTGGAAGTGAATGTTTAGCTTTGTAGTGGTATAATTTGCATTGTTAGGATTGTTAGGAGGGTTCCACTGGTGCCATAACTCAAGAGTTCTATGGCTGCGAGACCTTTTAGTTAGGTAGGACAAAAGGCTGCACGAAAGATAGGGGCTTAAAAGTAAAGGCGAATGCATTGTACAATACTCTATTCACTGGTCACCACTTTGCCAATAGACCCATACACCCACGTCACACCTATGCGTTGACTCACTTACATTCTAGTAACAAAGACGTCTCCTTCCACATCTTCCGCCATGAATTTGGGCTATTTGCATACAGTGTGTCGTTTGTGTCACCCTCCCATCAATATGGAGTTGTCGCCTCTGCTCCCGACAGGGCTCATCTACAAGCCTGTTCACACCAGAGTCCGCGGTGTGTTTCACTCCCTCGAGTGTGCAGTCGCCAAAGAATGAGTAGAGACACGTAGCTGTGGCAAATCCTGGTTGGATGAGGACCACCAAACAGGCACGCGCTGTGTGATTGGCGCAGCTCACAACTCAATCACAGTCGTCAAGGCCAAGCAGGTGTACTCAAAGACGCCTTCGTCACACCCGAGTTTGGTGGTACCACCGAAGGGTCGATGAAAGGTAGGAGGACGCACCACACGAGGTGCGCGTCGATTGGCTAAGCAGTGCCAACTAAGTAGAGTCAAGGCGTTAGTAAATGCGTTTGGGTGGAGCAACTGAAATGAATCAAGCAAAATTTTTACAACAATATGCTACGTTCCATCAGAATTGTGCTGCTACTCTATGTCTTGTTAGTAGCACCACTCCTCTTGCTTAACTGGGAAAGAATTGGATGGTTTGGTGATGGCAAATGAGACGAGCGGTAGAATTCCTATCACTGGCAGCAGCAGTCGCCTGGCTACTGCCTCATGGCGCATGCTTAGAGCCATCTTTTGACTGTCAAAGCACTTGTGAATGCAGTTATCTCACTGTTGATTGTGAATTCTTTTCCCATCCCTTATTTTCCTCTCCACAATCGTACGTATTTATCCGCAATTTCATATCCCTATCCATCGTAGTTTTGATTTCCTCTATTCCACTCCGAGTTGATGCATTGCTGTCTGTCGCATCGTTCTCCGACCTATTACGCATTCTCGGTCGTTTTCGCAGTAAGGATCCAGTCATTCACTCTACCATCCTACTCACTTAAGCAATTCTGTGGGCTTTAAAAGTAAATCGTCTTGTAAACACAACTATGCTAATTTCGAAATTTTAATCCAACTTGGTGCCATTTACCCTTCAATGGGTCCAAGACATCTGTCAACATTCATCATCCACTATATTTTCATAAGAACATTTTTAGCAGCCACAGAAACTTTGTGCGCATAGTGGTATAACTAATATCTTCACATATTTGTGCTTCAACCCGTGGTTAATGCAGTTCACATTAGCTTTTAAGCAGCTACTAAAAATGTTTTTCTGTGATAATATTAGACTATTTTTGCTATTAAGGGTAGCTGTCACTTGTAATAGTCAACTAATTCACTGCGTCACACATGTGTGACACCAAACCCTTATTAGCCAAGGACGATTGATTTTTGTGGCTCGTGCTGCAGATATAGTTGTTTAAACCTATAGAAAAAAACAAAGGCGTAATAATTTTAATGGACTGATGGTGGTAACCTGAACCCATCATGCGGTTTGCTGTGCGTGGATTGGTCACTAGGAATCGCAACTTCTTATTCGAGTGCAAGATCACCTAATTCACTGCTGATTGTGCATTTGTTTCTAAAGGCACAATTGCAAGACAAGGCCAATACTATCCATCTTCCTTTTGTCTCATAAGAACCGTTCGTGAACTTTGCAGAGGTTCAGCGGAGAGAGTAGGTGCAAGGAACGGTGGTGGGCGGGAGGTCGCACTGCCATCCAATTTCTTTATCAGCACATTCGTGATTAAATAAAATAAATTTGACACATTGCATGTAGTGAGAAGCTTTCAAACACTCCTCTTGCGTGCCCAAAACATTTACTTATTCCCAAATTGTGTTACTACTTATTGCTCCGATCCATTTCTTTGCTGCGGTTCTACTTTAACTTCATTATCTTGGCTATACCGGGAAGAATGCTTTTCCAGTAATGAAAGTGTGATGCTGCAGCTCGCTGTTCTTTTGATGCGGCTGATAATGGGAAAAGAG
The DNA here is from genome assembly GCA_001693035.2 of Taenia asiatica. NCBI lineage: Eukaryota > Metazoa > Platyhelminthes > Cestoda > Cyclophyllidea > Taeniidae > Taenia > Taenia asiatica. The sequence continues at coordinate 12,307 of LWMJ02000388.1, read as the reverse complement.
GGAGAGGAGAACGATGCATGCCATTTGCTAGTTGTGCTTCTTTGGGGCTTAGCAGGTGTCGGCAAGAGGACAAAATGGGACTTAAGCGAAGGAATAATCCAATCCATTGTGACCTCTTGAAGTGGTTCGTTAAATAGTCAAAATTCGTCAGGCACAGTTCTTACTAGTACAGGTCACTCCTTGCACACCTTGAACCTTTTTGGAAGTGACCTTCTGTCTTCCACTCAAAGACTCCAGCGCCTGCTTTTCCAAATACAAAACATGCAAACCATTCAGTGTTTCGATCTTGTCATATTTGAATTGCGCCATGCGTCCGCAAACCAACTCCTTCAAAGACGAATTGTCACTGCTTGGCAGTGCCCTTCCTGAGCATAAAGTGCCTGAGTGTAGTAGTTAAGCTGCGGGATGTGTACATGCCTAGGGCCATCGGCCGCCTAAGGTTGGATGTGTAATATGGCAAAGAGTGCAGTAAGTTCAGCACATAATGATTGTTTGAGTTCAACAGTTTCGATGCTACTCTTGTATGAGCCCGATGTGAGAAACCGTGCTAAGACCTCTCTCACAACGCACTGTGCTCCGCCTAGGCAACTGCTTTGATGAGCTTGACGATAGGAGTCCTGATTATCATCGAGTTCATTGCCAACGATACTACATGAGACCAACTCAAGGCTTCTTAGGATCGCCAGCTCTGCTTCATCAAGCTCACTTGCCTTATTGCTAACGTCAATGTCCACTACCGCTCTCTCGTCCTTTCTCGCCTTCCCTTTGCCCTACAAACCAGACCTTCCCTCACGACAGGGCAAGAGGTGAGGTACACCAAGTGTCATTACAAACAACCTAGCTGATACCTATTCGGCTGTCGACCCATCTCTAGTCCTTCCATCCATTTTCGGTCTATTCCACCATTTATCACGTCTTTGATTAACCTCTACAGAGCCCCTAGTCTTTAGCAAAGAGGTGCATTGTCAGCAGTCGAAGGTGGGATTGAGTGTCCTTGTTAATGCACAGTAAACGCACTTCAGAATTTTAAAATTGAAGCCAACATGTTAGGACGCACTGGCTTTGAAGGGGCACTCAAATCATCGTGACTGTGGTAATGTGTGGAAGACAATCAAGTCAACATTCACGCTTCTTGAGCAGTGTCAACTTCTGGTCCATTTTAGCCCAAGTATTACTGCTTGATAACAAACAATTGAATTTTTAACTATAACATATTGTCAGCCCATCATTTAGTCAGTTCTGGATTTCAACTGGGATTATTCCACACTCCTAACAGCTCTGCCAATGGTGAGCCTAACGTACTCACAAGTCCCTCGCTGACGAACCTGACCCCATTAAAAAACTTTGAATTAGTCCTCCACACTGCACCAATTGGCTATAAACTCTCCACAGCCCATTCCATTTACCACCAAGTTCAAACTGACACAACAGAGGAGACTGGACGCAGCCACTCAAACTCACGCACCGAGCATATGACAGCAACGGGCTGCGAAGCATTCTACTGATAACCTCTCACGAGGCATGGTCACAACAATACCGAGGTTGTCTTTATCTGCGAACAACCGATCCATGTTGGAGTGGAAGGTAAGGCAGTCAGAAACAGCGATCGCCACTTCCACAACATCGCGAATGCTCCGCGTTAGGAATACATTAAATTAAATTAAATAATACCGCTGTTTGTAAAAAGTTGAAAAGCTAAACAAATGCGATTGAGTCAAACGCTAGCACTACTTACAATCTACCAACTTTTGAACATTGTTATCAGCGAAAAAAGGTGCGGCTACATGTGCATTTGCAAGCCCATTTACTTAACCAAGGAAGACGACAGGCAGGAGACATAGTAGCAGTGATGCGGCAGAAGGAACGTCTATTTCACACACGCACACACACACACACACACTGGGACAGAAATTGCACTGGTGACATAGAGAAGAAGAGCAGCTGGAAAGGGAAGCTACTGTCACAGTCAGGAGGTCGCTTCGTCCTGCCCAAGTACAGTGGCGCAGCTCCCAGTCTTTTCGTACCCACAACAACAACAACAAGGCGTAAAACAAACAGACTCAAGAGTACGCCTCGGCGATCCCCTTGGTTGTCAACCTCCAGCGTCGGTCACCACAATGCAGTCGGTGTTGTAAGAGAATCCCTCAGGCATGCAAGTAGGAAGGAAGGGACAACCAACTACTCAGCTACGTCAAAGGCGGTCCTCCTCCTCCTCCTCCTTCCGGTAATACATTAGACCTAAATGAAAATACATCGTTTAAGAAATGCGAAAAACAAGGAAAACAGGAAGGAGCAAGCATTTGCCAACTCGCAAACCAAAGTCTCCCTCAATCAATCTCTACAGGTATATATAGTGCAGTGAAAGAGCAAACATGACTAGGCATCGCAGGCGGAGGAGGAGAGTGCGTCCTCCTCCCCCTCCTCCTCCTCCTCACAATCGTCATTCCATTCAGCCTTCACGTCCACCTCGGCCTCAAACGGAAGCAAAGCAGTGATGACACCCCAGTAATTAGGACTGTAGAATTGTAAGTCTTCTCAATGGAAAGTAGACTTCGCTACTCCCCATCGGCCATCAGCGTCAATATTCAGTGCGAACGCACAACACAAAGACTCGGCGGCAACCGCGGTCGTCTACTTAACGTTTACTTCAACTATTATATCCATATATGGGGAGGTAAAGAGGGAAGCAGACAAATGCATGCACACATATATACGTCACATAAATGCCAAGCACATGGCAGGGCTGGAAGTCTTCTCAACGACATCACGTTCCAATACTAACTAACTATTGGCAATAAAATAGCTAATGGGCACCAAGCGCTCGGTAAAGTATAAACACCTCTCAACAAAATTCAGTCCCACTATTCCAAATGCATCTTCAAAAGGGGAAGAAAAGCAATTGACGAATTGTCAAAACAGTCGCCATTTCTCGCCTCAAGCATTATACAGTGGGAAATGAACGCGAGTAGGGGCCTCGCGGTCGGAAAACAAAACCACCCTCCTCACCTCCTCCATTGGCAGTCGTAATCCGCATAAGTCTACCATTACCACTACCTCTACAGCCTTCCCGCACAACACTTCCTATTCTCCCCAGTAGCCACTCCTTTGCCTCTGCGTTGAGCAAACTAACAAACACCAACACACACCGAAACTGCGTCCACGTTCCTGCAGTTGCTGCGGTCAGACCTCATCTCCCCAGTAGCCACTCCTTTGCCTCTGCGTTGAGCAAACTAACAAACACCAACACACACCGAAACTGCGTCCACGTTCCTGCAGTTGCTGCGGTCAGACCTCATACACTGCTACACTGGGAGGAAGGCCAACACACCATCGAGAGTTGCACTTCCAACCGCCACAGCAATCCCAACTAACTGGCCCAAGTTTTCCACACCGCCAGCGTGAAAGTGCATAGCAGGGAAACGGACAAACAAGCATCCAAAAATAGAATAGGCACTTAGTAGTGAGGAGGTAATGAATGAATGAACGAATGAATGAGCAAGGAGTACTTGGCGTGGGTGAATATCCCCTCCCCCAATTAAAAGTTAGGCCTCATCGGTCAAAGCTCATCCCCATTGAAATAGCAAACCATTTAGCAAGAGCCGAAACAATCTCCATCACTCGCTACGACTGCTGTGCAGTGGAAACGTCAACGCTATTAGGCAGCGCACCTGGAAGACGACAGCAAGCCTTCACAGTAAATGCAGCAACTTTTTCCACATTTACTCCAGCAGTTTAACAGACAGGCGGACATATAGTTGCACATACGCATGCATATATATAAGAGGGGGTTTTCCGTGAGAAAAAATCAAACAAATAAATAGATACCCACCACGTAGGAAGGTTAGAAATCTTCGTAACCAAATCACTTCCCACTATTCGAAATCCATCGTCGTTCGTTAAAAGAATGAATCACATCTACAACTACCAAGACAATCGCAATTCATAGCCTCAAGTGGTGCGGCTATAGAAGGGTGGACGTGAGTAGGCAGCATAGCTGGAAACCAAAACGTACAAACCGCCACCACACTAGGAGTCCTTGGCCCACTCCACTCCACAAGGTAAGCATTTGAACATCAAGTACACGCTGCACACCACCCACCGCCAGTGGTACCAGTGGCACAGTAAGCCCGCAGAGTCCGAAAAGACGAAAAGTGGTAAAATAACAATGGACAGGACGATGCGCAAATGTCCAACGCGCTACGAGACTAACGCCCGCAGACACAACCACCGAGAGAAGACAAAAATGCCTCAACAAGCCAACACTCAGGTCGGCTACAGGACACAGTCCACGCAGAGACCTACGCCAAAACCTCCCCGCCCCGATTCCGCCTTCACCTCACTCACACACACCAACCGACACCGTCGAAGCTAAGGCCCTACACAACACCTCGCGCAATGAACACACCAGTACAAATAATAATAACCGTCCCCCCGAGCCCATGAGCACAGCAATGACTAAGTTTCCCAGCCTCGTCCACTCCCTCCACGGCTATCATAGCAAGGAAACTGACGCACCTTCCACACACACACGCAAAGTGCGAAAAGACCTACCCTCCACACGGATAAGTGCTAAACACATGCCCCACCTAAAGTCACATTACACATCGGATGCACTGTTAGGCATGAAAGACAACAACAGCAACAACAACTTATTTACAGCGAGCCAATCCTAACCGAGGAACGCACGAAGAGACAGCGAAGCCAGACAATGTCGCCCTTCTTGGCAAAAGAGGGAGACGAAGACGAAGACGAGGACGAAGACCAAGGCGAAGGCGAAGGCGAAGAAGGAGGAAAAGAAGAAGAAGAAGAAGTCCCCACGAGAACCGCACCTACCTCTTCAGCCCCTATTCTAGCATCTCAACATGGAAAGAAAATGAAATAAATAAAAATGATAACAATAATGAGACATAAAAATGTGAGGCATAACTATAAGCAAGAAAATAGCGATTAGGCACCAAGCCCTCAATACAGCTAAAATATGTCTTAACGAAATTAAATCCTATTAACCCAATTGGCGAATTGCCAAAACAACCGCCATTTCTCGCCCCGACCATTATACAGTGGAAAATTACGCGAGTCAGCCTCGCGGTGGGAAATGAAAACCTCCCAACGGTCACATAGTGTAGGTGGCCTTCGTCCCTACACTAGCATGTGGGCGTAGAAAAGTAGCCAGTCGACATTTAGGGGACCTAACGACAACAACAGTAACTATAAACCGCAACTGGCGCACCCTACACCACCTCCTCTAATGTCTTATCTAGCAATTACGTAGACAAAGAAAACACATAATAAGGCATGCAATGAATGCCTATTAGCGAAAATAATACGCAAGCGCCAAGCACCTGGTACAGTTAAAACCCTCCTCCACAAAGTAAACACTGCCAATTTTTACGTTTGAATTTAAAGGTGGAATGTTGCGACTACTACTACTACTACAGGTTCGCTACACCTTAATGGGAAAATGCGCAACATATTAAGATTTTAGAAGCTTTTGTCAGTCAAAAATCGAGCTGGGTTTTTACAGTGAAAGTCCCACTTTTCGATCCAGCAGAGGGATTATAAACATCACCCATCTTACGACAAGATTGCTCAAAACATTCACTCGTTGAACGTTATAGCTCGACGAACGAAGCGTTGCTGGAATGACGAAATGTGAAAAGGTCAGTGTTGTTTGCATGCTAGTGTAGAGAGAGGCATCTAGTCATGCCTTATCTAACCGAGCCTAATTCACCTTTGCCCTCTGCAGTGCGTCTCCAGTTGGTAAGCGACTGGAAGCACACAGTTCTGATCCTGTACGCCTGCTACTTATTTCATAACTACAACACGAATTATGAAGATGCATACGGATGAGCAAGGCATGAATTGGCATGAGATAAGCAACTCTTCCTAAATATAACTGCAGAACCGACAAATGTAGTTTGCTGTTGGGTGGTTCTGATTCTGCGCCTTCGGTAATGTTAGCTCCTAGCAAGAGAGGAGAGTTGGGGTGGCTCGACCCCTCCGGGACTAGCGATGAAAAATAGTTGCTCTGCTACAAGGGATGAAGAAGTGGGGTGATGTAGCCGAAAGAAGAGAATGGAAAGCAAATGTAAGAAAACCAAGTGCAAGTAAGTTCTAATGTCTGTACGGAATTCGCCATTTGATTTGGGACATGTTGTAGCACAATATTCCCTTGCTAGTTTCACAAATTCCCCACCAAACCAACTATTCATGTATTTTATCATTCACCCGCGTCTGCACAACCACTGTACAAAACGGCCAATCATTGTCAACTATAAATTATTAATAAACTAAAGCTAGGATGCTTACTACTGGCACACAGACCTCTCTAAATGGGCCTATCGAAAAGCACCACCACTTAAATAAAATGGAAAAAGTTAAATAACTTAATGAACTAAAGAGAGGGAGTAATGCCAGGACTCACGCTTTGTTCCTACAAATTTTACTTTTGCCCTTTGCATTTTCCCATCGGCGATCCTGAAGCGGAGAAGAGGGACGGCGGAAACATTAGAGGGCACGGAGTGCTCGGACAAAATATGGTGAAGGAGGGGCGTATAGGGTGCCTGGATTGCGGAAAGGATACTAGTCCAGAGAATCGCGATGAACAGCATGTCTAGCCTCAATGTGAGCAAATTCTTCTTCATCGCATGTGTGGAATCGTTTTGGTCCAGAGAATAATGGTGCCATATTAACTTCAATTTGAATGTGGCATTAGAATTTATTTGCTTTCGCACATTTTCATCTTGGCCAAACGCTCTCCACTGATACCATCCAACATTGCATGGCACACTGTCAAGGCATATCTTCCAGCTCCAAATAGACACGCTTATGGGGTCCGCAAGTTGGCTCTTCAGTGGGTAGGCAATGCCGAACACAGCGCCGTTGATGGTGAAATAACCTTCATTGACGCATGGTCATTTGAATTTGAGACGACTATTTTCAGGACAAAGGGCATGCAGATGCAACGAAGTGGCCTACTAAAAGTGGATTTCAGTAGACGCACTTCGACTTCGTGACCAGAGACAAAGCAGGCGTAGTCACCTCGATACAGAACTACTTGAACATTGCAAGAGTAAAAACTTGCGGATCAAAGTCATTAGCCTTGCCTTCTTTTCTCTTCCCGCTTCACGTAGGCTAAGGTTTTGCAAATACCCAGAGAGGCCTTTAAGGATTGACGTTAACGTGGTGCCCAGAGCCAATTATGAACGCATTCTAGAGCCCCACGCCATTACTTACCTTAGCCTAATTGGCTATAATCATTTGCAGTTATGCTTTGAATGCCCCGAAGCTCATTGAAGAAGCAAGTTTAATAGAGGCAGTGAATATGCGAGACTGTGTCCACCCAATTCTGGGCACTCTTTGACATTGAGATACTTATCGCACGTGCCTGCACGCCTGCATCTTACCGGCCACGGCAACCCACCAGTCGGTAAATATTCATCAACCATAAAATTCGGTCTATAAAACAAATCATGTGGATGGCGTTAAGGTGGTTTAAGTATTGAGTGTTCAAATAAACGCACTTCAGTCACTTTGCAACTCATTGAAGGTCCAGAGTGGTAGGGTAACATCTCCTTTTGTAGGACGGTGACCTCTTCAACCATTTGCCAACCAGCTGTTGCCTTCTTGAGCCTTAGAAATGATGGACTCAACCCTCATTGTGGTGAGCGGTGCAGGATTGAGCTACACTGCTACCGTAATCATAAAATTAATCGTTGTAACGTTTCAGAGTTGGGATTCCAAAGTTCGGGTTTGTGTGTTGGTCATAGGAGTCACAATCAACACTTTGCGAGGTCGGCTTCATTCATTTCAAGTGCCCAATGGCTTAGGATTGCCAGTATGCATGTTGGCTGCTACTTGACTGTTTATCAACGAAATTTATGGTACCACAATGCTAACTTCAATTTATCACGTCAGAAGGTGTTCTCCTCCCATATCAGCTGTGTCCTGCCGCATAGAAGAAACGTTTATTGCAACAATGGGTCCATTTGCAATGCCTTTAGTTATTTCCATCGCTGTGCTTTTTTTGACAAAGAAGTTGTGTGAATCACGTCAGTCCTTACAAAACCCTTTCAAGGCCTCTCTCATGTTCGTGTATTAGCAGCCGAGCATGCTGGACCACTTATAAGAAGCTGTGGAGTATTTTGCGGAAATCGAGGCACTCAAAACGCACAACATGCCAAAGCATTTGGCCTTCTTGTTAATGGTCTTTACAGCTGCCGTCGGTTATGCAAATAGATACGGTCACAGTGATATGTGATGCCACATATTTATTTAAGTGGTAGCGCTTTCAAATGGGCCCATTTATGGAGGTTTGTGTGCCAACAGTAAGCATCCCAGCTTTAGCTTGTTAATAATTTACAGTTGATAGTGGTTCAACAATTATTACAGCGGTGACGCAAATGTAGAGAGACAATCGAATTTACGAATAGCTGGTTCGATGGAGGAATTTATTGAACTAAGAAAGTAGGATTGTGTTACAACATGTTCCAAATCAAATCACAAAATTCCGCGTGTCACACAAATGTGACTTCCGAAATCGAGAGGGACGGCACTGGCACTAGATATTGTGGTCAGCGCAATTCAAAAAACTTACCAAAAGTAACAGAAAATACCATTTCATCTCCATGAGGAAAGCCAATACTCTGCTGGTTCCTGCTGAGTGCAAAGATGCCTAGCACACATCAGTGGAGTGGTCCGCTTACTCCAACCATAAACTTGCTATTGGCTCGGCATTATGAACGTACTAAATTATGCAGGACATCTAAAGGTAGCTAATTTACAAGTGAATCCATGCTTGTATCGAATGTGGAGGCCGAATGGGATAGTTGGAGGGACATATTGATAGAGAGTTGGAAGGTCGGCTGCGATAGTGGCGTTTAGAGGACATGCTCGATATGTCTCGCCTCCCCCACTTTGGTGAGGCCTTCGTGTGACTACTGAGTGGCTTAGGTCCCACGGATCTGGACGAAGTGTAGAGGCTAGACTGAATTCTTCACCCGAAGTCTGCAAGTATATCAGTTTGCCTTATTCAAGACCCGCGATTCGCACGTCACGTCATTCACGTGGCCAGTTGGTCAATCTCAATAGCTTCCGTAGAGTTCATGACTGGTTCCTTTAAGGCACAAAGGAGCTAAATGCCTATCAGTGCCGTCTTATAGTTGCTTCACTAAGGTAAACTGCTACCGGTGGAGAAACAGGTTGTCCCGCATTTGAATACGACTTTGTGCCTCAAAGCGCGACCGCTCCACGGCCACCACACCGCGGGCTGAATTCAGGCAACTGCCGGCAGTTCAAAAGCTAATCGCGTCTGCACCTACCCCGTACATAGCAATTTGTGCGTCTGTAACACAAGCCAGCATGGCCGATGGCGTTTGCCAAATAAATGACACGTGTCACGTATGTGTGACGCAAGGGAGTAATGTCCATCTCAGGTGACAACAACCACTAATTGCAAAAATAAAATTGAAAGATTAAAAAGTAAAATTATCATCTCACTGTCTACTGGTGACATTTGGCACTCAAGAGCTAATGTGCTTGCAAATGTTGATCTGCCTTGCCCGCAGAAAGAAACATATCTACCTCCATGAACCTGCATAATAGGGTGCTTGCAAAGTTTTATGGGCGATAATAATGCCTTTAAATTAAAAAGCTTAAACAGGCGTTTTTGAGATTGACATTTTGAATGCTGAAGATATCGGTTCTCTTGCACGTCATCCCGCCACTGATGCACATCAGAAATGACCACTCGGAAGGCAAAGACGATCTGCTGTTGCAGTTTGGTGTCATAGCTCATATTTAAACTGCCGCATCTAGCTAGCTTTCAACTGCTTAGGGACTCACTGAAACTCCCACTACATTGGCTTCCGTTCGGGCGACCATAGGATCTTGACCATGCAACGTCGAATTTGCTTGCTATTTTACGATCTACATCAGTCCCATAAATTTTATCAAAAAATTGCAGGTGTTGGACAACAACAAGTAGGGTTGGGTGTCAGCAGTTCAATTCCACACAAAATAGAGTGGAACTTCTGCGTCGAGGATGAACCGCCAAATTTCTTGGCGCATTTCCTCAAATGACAGTTATTGTTTTGATGGTGCGTCACATCGGGATTGTACGATGCAATAAACTTTAGTCTCATATGCATGGCTGTAGTATCGCAGCGAGGGAGCCGTCCGCACTTAGAAAGGGACTTCTGCAATTCAGTGCAAAATGAAAAAACTTAGAATAAACTAACCAGAAATAGGGTTTTACGGTATAGAAGTAAATAAAGTCCATCTTACTGCTTTAAAGAGCGAATTGAGTAAATTTAACAAACCCTTTTACCACGCATCCCTGCACCTTAGAACCTCGAACACAGGGATCTTGGCTGACCAGACAACGGCTCTGACATCCATTACTGCCTGTGGTGCTAACCAAAGAAATCAAAGCAGCCGATAGACGGCAAAGACAGCAAAACGAATGCATTTCATCACGCAATGCTAAATGTCGACAGATAAGTCTTTTCTCTGATGGGCACGTAAAGACCCACGTAATCCCACCTTCCATATAGCCTTCATCTAAATCAGGGTTTTTTGTTTCATCTACTTAAGTGTACTTTACTGAACCATTTATGTCAACCAACACGTTTGCCACAAAAAAGAGCACAAGTTCATTATTTTTGTCAGATTGACTGACTGACTGACTGACCGACCGAACGAGTGCATTCGCACCATTAACTAGCCTCCACTTTCCATGAGATGTGCGCCTCCGGTATAGAATTGGACACAATTTTTGTGTTGCTAAACGCATCTCCGTGTGAAACCAGTACAATGGGAAAACTATAAATAAAACAGCTTCATGGAACAGAAGATATCAAATGTGTGCATCACCCACTACTGACAAATAATCAGCGGCAGTGCTACACACCGTTAGCTTTTGCTTTTAAGCCGTCGCAACAGCTCGTTATACCAGTGGTGAGATGGTAAAGCAGCTTCGGCTGCGGATTTTATGGAATGGCTAAAAAAATGAGGAGAAGATTGCAGGCTGGGATGAGTCCGAGTCAATTAATGTAAAGTGGATTGCGTGAGAGCCATGCTCGTGGCCTAATCAGAAAAGTCTGCTTTATCTGATCAAATGGATGATATTCTGTTTCCATGCGAGGGGTAATAATAAGTAAAGAATGCAGATAAGGCCAGAAGGAAAACTCTACGCCATCAGGTATCTTATTCCTCAAACCCATGGCGTAACCTACCACTTGCCCTGTCGTGAGGGAAGGTATGGTGTGCAGGGCAAAGAGAAGGCGAGAAAGGACGAGAGGGCAATAATGCAAGTGAGCTTGATGAAGCAGAGCTGGCATTCCTAAGAAGCCTTGAGTTAGTCTCATGGAGTACTCTTGGCCATGAACTCGATGGTAATCAAGACCTCATCGTCAGGCCCACCCAAGTATTTGCTTAGGAAGAGCACAATGCGGGGTGAGAGAGGTCGGAGCACAGTTTCTCACAACGGCTAATGCAAGAGCAGCATCGAAACTGTTGACCACAAGCAATAATTTTGTGCCGAACTTATTATTCTCTTTGCCTTTTTGCACACTCACTCTAGGCAGCCGATGGCTTTGAGCATGCATTCAACCCGCAACTTAACTACTGCAGTCGGGCACTTTATGCACAGGAAGGGCAAGGATAAGCAGCGACAAGTCGTTGTGGCAAAAAGTCGTCTTTAAAGGTGCTAGTTTGCAGACGCAAGAAGCTATTCGAATCTGACAAGATCAGGACACTGAATGGCTTACATGTTTTGTAGTTGGGAAAGCAGGCGCTGAAGTTTTTGAGTGGTAGACGGAAGGTCACTTCCAAAAAGGTTTAAGTTGTGCGAGGAGTGGCCTGTACTGGTAAGAACTGTGCCTGACACTTTCTTACTACTTAACAAAACACTTCAAGAGGTCACAATGGAATGGATTATTTCTCCGTTTTATTTCCATTTTGCCCTCTTGACGACTCTTGCTAAGCCCGAAGACGCGCAACTAGCAAATGGCATGCATCGTTCTCCTCCCTCTCTTTTCCCGTTATCAGCCACACCGCATGAACAACGAGCTGCGGCATCACACCTTCATTACTGGATAATCATTCTTCTCGGTATAGCCAAGGTAATGAAAGTGAAGTAGAACCACAGCAAGAAAGTGGGTAGGAGCAGTGAGTAGTAAGATATTTGTCCACTGTACATCTCAAATTCAAGTGCATTAAGATGGATCTAGAAACATTATTATCCCTATAAGAATAGTTCTTTAATGTTCTCTACCCTGATAACGGAATTCATTTGTGGTTGTTGAAC